>VMBQ01004885.1:6907-31934 GCA_007657795.1 Dreissena rostriformis
TTGCTTTTCTCGTGGAAATTGCGCATTACATGCAAAATACAGTTAAATCATATATTTGACGTAAAGAATTTTAATAACTTAAAGTTGAATTCATTACATACCACTAAATTGTTTTGTCGAATTCTCAAATTGGCATAAATAAATTTGTAATCCGAAACACGCTTCTGAATTTTATTGTTAACGCCACATAAACAAATTGTAGCTTCAAATAAACAGTGCTTCATGTATTTTTGCGGTTTCTTTGTCTCAGTAAAAAGCGCGCGAAAACTTTGAAGACGTGTACAACGTCACGTGAAATGTGTTGGTGTATTTATTGAACAGCAAGTCAGGCGACATACGTGTGTTCAGTTGGAAAACTCCGTCTCGATTGGACATTATTTCATCACATCTTTTAATTGTCACATATGCGAAAAATTAATATGCTACTTAAGAAAAAAGGCGAATGTTTATGTTTATGAAATTCTTGAGTTTACTATTTAAAATGGAATATACGGGATAATCTGGCATTGAACAGCGACGAGAAAAGAAGTAAGTATGCAGTAATTGATAAGAGTTGCGCTGATACGGATGCATTGGGGAATCGATCCAGTTGGGATTATGCGAGTCTATGCGTGAGAAAAAGTGTTCAGCAATGAAATAAATGTCGTTATCCATGACTTTATAGGTTTTTTCTTAAAGAGTCATAACGGACCAAAATAACGTCATAAGTAACGTACAGAGGGGGCTCATCTTTCTACGTTATGTAATTTGTCATGTCGGCAAAATTGTTGCTCAATAATTTAAAGAAAATAATTAAAATATTAGATACACATAACACAACATGTACATGATTCTAGGCTAGTTATTCTCTAGCAAGGAAACCAACATTCTAAAGATGGTTGCCATTGCAGGAACCAATTGCGAAAGAAAAAGAGACGTTATTTTGTCTAAGTTATCTCTATAACATAACTATTAGGATAAACAGTGCACCCACAATTCGACCCGTGCTTTAATACACACTCTTTATAAATTTGAATGGGTTTTGTTCATTTCAAACGTGCGATACAAAAAACTGTAACATAATTTTGAAAACTGAGTCGCGTCTAAGATTATGCAATAGCGTACAAATTCAGTGCCTTCAGCGCTTTGATTTAATAGTATGATGAGCTAGACCGTACAGAGAAACACAATAAACTTGTAACACTACCTAAAGCAAAACAACATGTGCTAATACTCATCAAGGGCAAAAATACATTGAATGGAGAATTTTATTGTTGATTTGGCCATGTCCATACAGTTATCAATGCTGGCAAAGCAATAGGTGAGCAATTCATTAAGTTAACGGCACCGTAATGGTCCAGATTAGTTTTGTTTGTTAACAACAGAGATCATTCACAATTACAAATACATTGAATGGAGAATTGTATTGTTGAGTTAGCAATGTCCATACAATTACCGATGCTGGCAAAAAATTCATTGTAAGCAAATTAAGTTAATTGCGCTGTAATGGTCCAGATTAGTTTTGTTAACAACATTTATTGTCTTACAACACCGAATTCTCATTAGCAAACATGCCAGGTAATTCCATCAGCCACCTGGGTCGGCGCAATTAAAAGCTATTAATGTGTGCTTAGCATAAGCCACTAGGATTGTTAAATGAATTTGATTTATTTTAAAGCAATTTTAATCTGATGTAGTTTAATTTTTATTGATGTAAACTTGTAAATGTTCTGATTCTTTTCATTGATAATTGTATGTATTTAAAATGTAGAAGCGATCATGTTTGACAGTTGATGTTGATGGACTGAGCACACTTGTTGACTGATAATGTTGATGAACTGAACACCATTGTTGACTGTAAATGTTGATAATCTGAACACCATTGTTGACTGATAATGTTGATGAACTGAACACCATTGTTGACTGATAATGTTGATGATTTTAACACCATTGTTGACTGTTAATGTTGATGAACTGAACGCCATTTTTAATTGATAAAAGTTGATGAAATAAACACCATATAGTTGAATTATTATGTTGATAAACTGAACACCCTTATTGAAAGATGATGTTGTTGAACTTAACACCATTGTTGACTGATTATGTTTATGAACAAAACACCATTGTTGACTGATGCTGATGAATTAAATGCCCTTATTGAGCAATAATATTGATGTTTGTTAAGGCTTTTGTTGACAGCTTATTTGTTATTGATGATAGAAAAGCAGTACAATCTTGGGCCACGTGTTTGGCTTCTCCCCCATGACATTCTGGTTTGTTGAAAGTTCCGTGAGAAGAGTTCATCCCCATGTGAGAACCGGACAATCTATTATCTTTGTTCCTAGAAGGGTTCAAATCCAGGGTGTGCTGCGCCATATTTGGCCTGGTTTCTTCCCAGCCTATGTCCAATCCACTTCCATTTCCTCTGCCGTATTGCGTTAGTGATTGGTGCTTGTTTTGTGAGCTGTAACAGCTCCTGGTTGGATATGTGATTGAGCCATCAGATTTGAAGGATTTTTCTTTAGCAGGCGTTGATAAAGATCTGTAGCTTTCTATTAAGGTTCTTTGTATGCCTCCAGGTTTCCTATCCATACAACAGCATGGTCTTAACATTTGAATGTAAAAGACAAAGCTTAGCATGAAGCTGGATTTAAGTTTAAGCTAATGAGGAAAATCAAAACAAGAGATGTGGATCTATTGGGATTAATTTGCAATTTGGTAAAAATTAAGCAAAGGTCGACATGGTGCTTCAGTCACTCGAAAAGTAAGCATACATAAACATGCAAAATGAACATGAAGTAAATTCTCACACAAAACAAAAAATATTGTCCATATAATTTGTTTGGACACAAAACTATATCTGGTTAATACAAAACCTATATCTGGTGAAACCGAAATGGTCTCAACTGCCCTACATATTCAGGACACGGCCACCATGACTGATCTAATATTGCTCATTGGCCAAGTTACATATACGATTATGCCTTAGAATTTAGGAAACGGAATAATGCTGACATGTCATCTCCAACATTCATAACCATGACAACCTTGATGAGTATCAAACTTCTTAAGACAGCAAATAGGTCCAGAGGTAAACCTAGCCTATGGGGAATGGATTTTCAACATAGTTGTGAGGGCTTTATCAGGCCTGTTTCCATTGATTCCTATAACCATTGGCATTTTACTGACCGGATGACAATTTCATCAGTCCTTCTTAGGTAGATGTTTTTCAGCCATGTAGTTAAAGAATACGAACATTCTTTCCTTAAAATGATATGTGATTTGAGTGCTTCATATGCTAAATATTTATAACAAAGACAACAAAATGTTGCTAATGGCTATGCTTTTGTGTGCAAGTGAGGTGAAAGAAGCTTATCATAACTGCGACAAGAGCAACAAGAGCTATCTGGTTTTGAGGAGGACAACAATTCGGCACAAAATCTTCTTTTTAGAAGGAGTGCTGTATGGGAAGAAAAAGAAGAATCTGTAATTCAGGTTTTGTGGTATAATAATGATTAGTCATGGAGAAATTTGCCATAGAAATCTTAAAGGTCAAGCCAACATATCATTCTATCCTAAGAAGTGTATCAGAATAGACTGATTATTGTTCTTTTTGTCTAAATTAATCAAGATCCATGACTACTGTTGATTCAAAATAAAATAGAACTGCGTGGGAAAACTTGGCCAAATGTAACAACCATCCAAATCACTGAACAAGTCTGGAAGAATATCAGTTACTGATAATTTCAATGACAGATTTATAGAAGATATGGAGATATGGAGATAATAGATCAAATTTCAGAAATATAAAAAAAAGTAATAAATCTTATTTACTTTATACTGGATGACACAAAACACACAAAAAAGTAATGAATATGTAAATGGGCAAAGCCACTGCATTTTCAGGATATAAGAATTGACTTTGACTGTTCCAACATTGTAGACAAGATGTAAGAAATTTAGTCTTAAATTGTGACGAGCCAATGCTAAGTGATGGATAATCAGCCACTACAGGATAGCTTTGATAGCAGTAATTGTTATTCAACAGGGAAAATATTTGGATATGACATGGAAGGGAGCACTTGGTAAGCACCTTTATAGAATTGTTGTGTCCAATTAACATTCTGTTTAAAAAAAACTCAAGTATGAACCATGTGCAAACACTGCCGCCATTCATTTTAAACCTTTTTTTTGGCATATGTTCATTAAAAGATTTCATTTTATATGTTAAGTTTGATGCATAAAAATTAATTCAACACTGATAAAAGGAAAAAAATTAATAAGCCAGGTTAATATGGAATTCTTCTTTTCATAAACAACACCTTGACTGTTTTAGAAATTGTGCCATTTTCATGAAATAACATCTCATTGTTTTGTGCAAGGGTGGGTGTCAAGTCTTGCCTGTTATGAGACACACCTTGATCAAAAGGTGATCAGTTATTTAAAAAAAATCTGATTAATGCCCAAATAAAAACATTGACCTAGTGACCCTTGATGATGAATAGTCAATATTAACCTGGTGACCGTGACTACGGGTAAAGGACACAGGCCTAGCACACAACAACCAGTCTCCACATGGTTATCGTTTGTGGCAAGGAATTTAAAACAATTCTTTGAAATATGATGAAGTTATAGTCCTGTCAAACTGTATCATACCCATATTTGACCTTTGAGTTGTCATTGTGACATTGAACTTTAGGTCAAGGGTCTTGTTCAAGACATGCAATCACCAGACAGTTGTTATAAGTGGAAAGTTAGTTTTAAATTGCCACATGAAGTGACAATCGGGACAAACTTTACATTTCTCATATGTGACCTTTTATTCTCATATGTAACCCTTTATTCTCATATGTAACCTTTTATTCTCATATGTAACCATTTATTCTCATATGTAACCATTTATTCTCATATGTGACCTTTTATTCTAATATGTGACCTTTCACCACTAATGACCATTCACCACTAAATGTGATCTTTACCTTAAAGCTAAGAGAAGAGGTATTGCATGTGTCACATTGCTTCCACATTGTAACTAATTTTAGCATTACATAGAGGATATTTGTTGGATTTGGTGGATCATCGATTTTAATTCACGAGTGATCATAGAAATTAATATTTTCACAAGTGGCGCAGTGAATTAAAATCGATATTCCACCGAATCCAACAAATTTTCTTTTTATTTCATGCTTTTTCCACAGTTTATATACATTGTAAAAGAGTTTAACTAAAGAATGTCCTTGGGATAATGATGTCATTTCGTCAAAATAATGACGTCATTTCACAGTTTACAGTGAAAATTATCGATAATTTTCACTGATAATTTTCATTGTTTGAAAACAGTGAAATTATCAGTTTTAATTCACTGATATTTCTCTATAAACCACCGGAAAGCATTAAATAAAGCTGTATTATTGCTCACAGTTGACCTTTGAGATATAAATATGACCATGACCTTTGAGATATAAATATGACCATGACCTTTGAGATATAAATATGACCATGACCTTTGAGTATACAGGGTTTTGCCACGACATGCCATTCCCATATGGTGATAATCTGTTGCAATTTATTTAAAATAGCCTGAAGAATAATGAAATTCAGTTCTTGGGCATAATTGGACAGACGCATCTTAACCCATTTATGCCTAGCGTCTAGAAAAAAAAGGCCTTGGCAAACAGCGTAGACCCAGATGAGACGCCGCATGATGCGGCGTCTCATCAGGGTCTGTGCTGTTTGCTTAAAGGAATTTCTGTAAGAAATATTCTAAATACAGAAATAAATATACTAGACATCCCTAATTTTGGAAATAAATTGATCCAATTTAGAAAGATGGGAGAGTTCACTTGGCATAAATGGGTTAAGTCACCTGCATGAGCATGCACTTGACTGCCAATGTGACAGATATATGAGCCAAGTTCTGGGAAATCCGGGCTTAATGCATGTGCGTAAAGTGTCGTCCGGGATTCACCTGTGCAGTCAAAATAGGCTAATAAGGAACAACACTTTCTGCTTTAATAAATTTTTAAGTTTCAATGAAGTCTCTTCTTCACTAAAACCCAGTCTAGGAGGAAAGTGTTGCGCCTTATTAGCCTGTGCAGATACACAGGCTAATCTGGGATGACACTTTATACACATGCATTAAACCCCGTTTTCCCAGAACGAGGCTCATATCAATTCACTTTAGTTAAATTGTTTTTTTGTTCATTATTGCTTTGCATGCTGGGTAATTTGTCGTCTGCTAAAATGTCGTCTGCTTAATTTCTAAAATTAGCATTTTCTTCGAATTTTTTTCAAAGAATACTATCAGAATAGCAAGCAGTTTGGATCCTGATGAGACGCCACGTTCTGTGGCGTCTCATCTGGATCCAAACTGTTTGCAAAGGCCTTCAAAATTCGGTTCCCGCACTGAAAGGGCTAAACATATTTCTCCATTAGAATGCATTCAAACTGCAGTGGGCAACATTTTGATTGTTGATTGGCAATGTCTCCTGCTACTGCTATATTGCTAAAGACTTATCGATCAGAGTTAATAGCAGGTATTTTTTTCCTTCTTTACAAAGTACTCATAAAAGACAGTTTGCCAATCAAGGAAACATAACTCAATTCCAAATTGCAGTAGGAAAAATTCCCAAAAGGAAGGAAAAGTTGCATCCAATTAGTTCCAAAAGCGCGTTATCTGCAAATGAACAAATACAATGAGTGCTTAAACTAAACATTTCACCAAAACAGCAAGTAAAGAATATCTTGATAGTTTTTTGCAATTAAGTACCAAGGAATTCGAAAGAACCATCATTTACAATCTGAAGATTTCACAACGCAAATTTCCCCAATTTCAGAGTTTTTCTCTTATTTTCCCCCATTATTGCCATAATACTGGTACTTTACCCAATTCGGAAAAAAAGCTGAAAAGGCACTGATGAAAGGATCAGTAAAATACTCTGAATAACAACGCAGTGTCTATTACAAAGCCTTTTTTGTGTATTATTTAATAAACATAGAATTCATGGAGGGCTATAATTTTATGCCAGAAATGCATACTAAGTACTACAGAACTTAGCGTGCGTTTTTTTTTAGCTAATATTTTGTTTCCTTACCAATAGACCAATTCAAGTGTCAAGTGCGCATGCGCCGAATTTAATCTCGAATCGCTAGATGAGACCCCATATCGGGAGATTAGCAAAACTGGGGGCTGGCTTTCCCACGCATTTCATTCGGAGACATTCGCGTTTCTATTATGTGTAAACGGTTTAAATTAGTTATAAATGGTTATATTTCATGCATATTTATACTACCTTGTTTTTATTATGAGGTATTAATGCCCAAAATTGGATAAATATCGGCAATATACCGACCGAAAAGCAATTCATGTGAAGACCGAAAAGCACTCAATTTCTCGCTATATATATGACTATTTGCGTTTCTATTGTGTGTAAACGGTTTAAATTAGTTATAAATGGTTATATTTCATGCATATTTANATTGGGGGTTTAAACCTGGTTATAGAGCGCTCAACCTCACACTTGGCTCAGCAATATTCATAATACATTTAAGTGTAAATAAAATTTAACGTCATAGCATTGTAACTCAAATTAAACAATAAGCATGAAATACAATGCAGTCTCCGCCAAACATGGCCGGACCGCCGGACATGTCCTGTAAAATTTTGTAAGGTCCGGCCTGTCGGTCTAATTTACAGGACCGATTGTCCGGCAATTTTTTTTAGAACAAATTCGTCTGTTAATCAATGTTTGTTTATGGCTCTGAATATTTTACGCGTTGTAAAAATAGCGATCATGTATTTATACACGTGCTTATCCGTACCAACGCTCTTTCTGCTTACGCAATTTCCCGAGAACACTATTTAACGTAACGTTTCACACATGTCGCAAATGTGATTTCAATATGGCGGACATTCTGACAATAAACAAAAAAAATACGTTGCCGAGCGAAAATTACAAATAACGATCGAATTATCGACGGAAACAATGCAATAAGGATGGACTAATGAAAAGCGTGCGTCATTCAACGATGGAGCATACATTTTGGATACAAATAACATATTGTCTTATGAATGTCATAGAGCGAATGTTTGAAATTTGGAGTCTGCTCGCGGAGAAAAATACGTCTAACACAATTTTCGTTCGAAAAAAGAAACAGACAAACATGGTTTGATTTATATGTTAGTGGATCTGTGTATAATCATAATTTATATGCATATTCTGCTTTATTATGTTTGTCACTATACAGTTTACTGTTATGGCATGTTATTGAACTGGAAGATATTCAAAGGTAAAAATATTAAATATATTAATTGATCTAAGTTAAATACATCAATTACATTCAAGTATTTACAATGTACCGGTATGTTTATAAGTGTAAATATTTTCCCCAAACTGAAACTTAAACAATTAATGTATTTCCCCAAATACATTTCGCTTTTTTTTTGCCCTTTCTTGAATTAACCATTCTTTAACATGTCCTTTTTGAATTTACTATGCCCTCATGGGTATACACTTAATTGACAGGTGTGGAATTAACAACTCAATTGGCATTTAAATGTGTGCTCCTCGCAGGCCTGTCTGTTTTGTAAATTTTGATAGTCTTTCCCCAAGTCTGCATAATTATCAAAGGAATGCAAGTCCAAATCCATGAAGGTCTAATCACTTAACAAGATAATCACAAGTCTTTTTATTAAATGATACAAATATAAATTTGTGTGGTTGTAATTACAATTGTAATTTATAATTATGATCATCGTCAATTGCACCGTCATGACATTGATACCAGCAATGAAACCGGGTTATTTTACTATTATATTCTGTAGCCAGTAGGTCCTGTAAAAAAAGAGGAGGTCCTGTATATTTTCCAAGTTTACAGGACATACTGTCCTGTAAAAATTTGACAAGTTTGGATATGACTGCTAAGTAACTGACCTATTCTAAGAAGGCACCCGGCCTAGCAACCCTGAGCTTTTAAATATTTCCTATTAATCTGTTTAGTCATCATTTTGATTGGAAAACATTATAGACACTTTTGTTAATATTTTGATTTTATTCAGACAACACTTCTTCTAAAAGACTAATAAACACCAAGATAGTGTTCCAAAAGGAATATTCACAAATGCCATTTGCACCACATAAGTATCAAGCTATTTTTTTATTTTAAACAAAATTTATGTGTCCTCTAAAAAAATATAAATTTCATCTTTTTTGAAACAATAAACAACATTTATATCATACGATTTTTCTCAATACATGTATTAAACCAGGGTTTTACAAGAAATTTGTCGTAATTCCGAAATAAGGGGTTGCATGGAATCAATATTAAAGAAAGGATGAAACTATAGGAAAGAAGGTTTATATATAACTAATATTGTACATTAAATATTCATCTAAATAAATAACTCCATCCGATACTCTTTGAACACTTAAACCAATTTTATGTAGATTTATTTCCTTTTAATTTATATCTCAATTTGATTTATGTTTATCTCTCAAATAGGATAAGCTAATAGCATTTTAATGGACTTCAGCATTTGAAGCATTAACAGTGCCTGGTTGCTCCAAATTTAAATAAAAAAGGAGCCCTGCATTTTATGGGAACAAGAAGAAGAAGAAGCATTAACTTCTTGTAACAAACATTTCATAGCAGACATACATAATGGAAACATAAAAATTAAATTGTATTGAACAAAACTGCTCAGTATTAAATTTTATTGAAAAATTGTGGAAAAAAATACTTATCATTTTATTGTGTCATGCTTGTTTTTCATTCACCAAAAGTACAACCTTGCAGCTGTTGTTGTACTTTTACTGAGAGGAGAAGTCACTTGATAGCAGCTATATTGCTGATAATTGCATGCTGATGAGCCGACTGGCTTTTTAGCAGGGTCACTGACCAGCTACCTGGCTTTGAGATGGGTCTGATTTCTAGGTCAAAATTAATGATGTACTGGCCATTGTAATGTATATGAGTGTGGGTTGTATGCAATTTCCACTAATCACTTTGATCTGAAAATTGATTCTGCAGTGTTCAGAAAGCTTGCAATTGTAGACAATACTTGCAGGTTCATTTGCTTTATGCTGTTTCTGCAATTGTTCAGAAATAGTCTTGTTTTTATGCAATTACCAAACATAAATGTATTTTAGACTGCTTGCATTTTAGGCAATATTTTAGATTCATTTGCTTTTTTGCTGTTTCTGCAATTGTTAAGAAATAGTCTTGTTTAAGGCAAAAAATGTATTTCATATTGATTCAGTAATTGTTCCGCAAAACCTTGCTTTCAAGAAATGTCCATAAAGTAAATTGCTTACTTACCATCTAAGAAGTAAATTTGTTAACAAGGCAGTTAAAACCACTTATCCTTGTCTGACAAAAAAGGTCAGCTAATTTCTGCTGAATGTGGTACTCAAGAATTTTTGCCCATATTTTATATTAAAGAGTAATTTGAAGTTTATAGAAAAGAGAGATAATTGAAACATAAAATTAAATTGTACTGACCAAAACAACTCCGTATTTATTGAAAAATTGTCCAAAAAAAGTAACTTCAACAACCATTTCATTCCGTCATACTTGTTTTTCATTCACCAAAAGTAGAACCCTGCAGCTGATGTACTTTTACTGAAAGGACGTCTGGAGAAGTCACTTGATAGCAGCTAGATTGCTGATAATTGCATGCTGATGAGCCGACTGGCTTTTAGCAGGGTCACTGACCAGCTACCTGGCTTTGACTATTCTGACCTGATGGGTCTGATTTCCAGGTCAAAATTAATGAGCGTTCATTTTTAGGCACACCTGCAGGTTCATTTGCTTTATGCTGTCTTTGTAATTGTTCAAAAATAGTCTTGTTTTTATGCAATTGTCAAACATTAATGTATTTTATATTGATTCAGTAATTGTTCAGCAAGCCTTGCTTTCAAGAAATGGCCATAAAGTCAATTGCTTACTTACAAATCTGAGAAGTTAATTTGTTAACAAGGCAGTTAAAACATCTCATCCTTGTCTTACAATAAAATATCAGCTTATTTCTTTTGTATGAGGTACTCAAGAATCTTTGCCCTTGTTTTTTGTTCAAAAGTTGTTCGAAGTTTTTATGTTTTCTTTAAGCCTGACTGATACCATAACTACAGTAAATTAATTGACAATTAATGAAGATGACAGAAGAAAGTTTGTTTTTTAAAATCCTATTTTCAAGTTTTAGCAATACTATTGGTAACCAGGTGACTTAATATTATAAAAAATATGGTGGACGCATGAACAGTCAATTTGACTGGAAAATAAATCATTTTTAAATGCTCAGTAGAGAAGAAATACAAGTCCTTCAAAAACTGCCAAAAAAAGATTTATTTTAAAATTTTAACTTCAAATAAAAATCTTAATGGATTGTGGAATTAACATGTGCTTGTTTTACAAAAGGCATTATAAGCCGACAAATATGCTGCACAGAATCATGGAAAGGTTTCATGTTAATTGTTAGGGCATAAACTGAGGAACTTTTTTTAACAGAACGTGAAGTCATATTTCAGTCTTTCACCTGCCAGTTGTGTGATGAAAGAAATAGAATTTATAACATAATTATTGCAATATATAAAATATTAAGTTCGAACAAAGTTTACAAAATGTAGCCCTAATACAAATTTGACGTCACAAAAAATTCCGAACCACAATAGTTCTCTACTAACATTCCAAGTATAAATGCTTAACCCTTTGCATGCTGGGAATTTGTCGTCTACTAAAATGTCATCTGCTGAATTTCTGAAATTAGTATTTTCTTTGATTTTTTTTCAAAGAATACTATCAGAGTAGCAAACAGTTTGGATTCTGATGAGACGCCACGTTCTGCGGCGTCTCATCTGGATCCAAACTGTTTGCAAAGGCCTTCAAAATCCGGTTCCAGCGCTAAAAGGGTTAAAGCCATTGTCCACAAGTGCTTTAGTCCAATAATACAGATTTGGCAATCTGGTAATTATTAATCTTAATTCAATGAAACCACTGGCAAAGCGATATTTACTGATAACTTGTTTCCTGTCTATATGTGCAAAAGGGTGTGATGCATCTGGAGTAGATCAAATAAGAACGCATCATATTTGCACCAAGCATACATTTAATTATATATTCCATTCACACCAGGTCCCATCTTCACCAACCCATTCTCAGACTAAGGAATAAACAAGAGATGTGTTTGACACACAATGCCCCCTACTGCGCCGCTTTGAAATAAAATTTCTATTTATCATTTGGCAGGTGTAGAAATTATCTCCCTTTAAAGCTTGTTACTTCCCTTGGATTTTGTTTTTTGACCTTTGACTTTAAAGGATGACCTTAACCTTTCACCACTCAAAATGTGCAGCTCGATGAGATACACATGCATGCCAAATATCAAGTTGCTATCTTCAATATTGCAAAAGTTATGGCCAATGTTAAAGTTGTTTTCGGACCGACACACAGACTGACAGAAAGACAGACAGATGGACTGACAGTTCAACTGCTATATGCCACCCTACCGGGGGAATAAAAATAGCCCTGGACTAGAAAAATTATCTCAAAGTTTGCATATTATCAGGCTTAAAATGGTGTTTACATAATACCCATATTGTTCTAAACTAAGAATTATATAATTTTTAGTGTAAACTGACATGCTGGACTTGGCTGTCAAGTAGTTTTAGTACAATGCAGTTTTTGGACTATTCATTATTTTTAGACTTAAGTCTATAAAAATTTTGGTGAATACGGTCCCAGGATTCTTGTACATTTCTTACAACCCAAATTTTGTTCAGTGAAAAAATTTATTTTTCTTTCATTTAAACTTATATAATTTTTTTTCGTGCATTGCATTATTTTTAATAGCCAGGGTTTGTAAAGGTCTGTGAATGAGGAAGTGTTACTTTCTTGGCTGTCTGGTTAGCGCTGTGGTTGGTACACACGCTTTTCACCTAACAAACCAGGGTTCATTCCCCGCTCCTGGCGCATGTGAATTAGGTTTGTGGTCATGCTCCATACCGGACTGGTGTGGTTTCCTCTGGGTACTCTGGCTTCCCCCCACAGCACAAGACCACACCAGAATTGAATATCTTTAGTAAAGACTAAAGAGCTGGAAATTGCAGCTGGAAATAAAAATTTGTCCTAACTTTTGTGAGTCTAAAAAGTTAAGAGTGCTCTGGCCCACACTCTGGGTCCTCACATAATGCAGCCTCAGAAGGACCTCATAAACTTCGAAATACACACACTGTTTACCCTTTGCATGCTGGGAAATTTGTCGTCTGCTAAAATGTTGTCTGCTAAATTTCTAAAATTAGCATTTTCTTGGATTTTTTTTCAAAGAATACTATCAGAATAGCAAACAGTTTGGATCCTGATGAGACGCCACGTTCTGTGGCGTCTCATCTGGATCCAAACTGTTTGCAAAGGCCTTCAAAATCCGGTTCCAGCGCTCAAAGGGTTAANGAATAAATAAACAAGAGATGTGTTTGTTAGACACACAATGCCCCCTACTGCGCCGCTTTGAAATAAAATTTCTATTTATCATTTGGCAGGTATAGAAATTATCTCCCTTTAAAGCTTGTTACTTCCCTTGGATTTTGTTTTTTGACCTTTGACTTTGAAGGATGACCTTGACCTTTCACCACTCAAAATGTGCAGCTCGATGAGATACACATGCATGCCAAATATCAAGTTGCTATCTTCAATATTGCAAAAGTTATGGCCAATGTTAAAGTTGTTTTCGGACGGACACACAGACTGACAGAAAGACAGACAGATGGACTGACAGTTCAACTGCTATATGCCACACTACCAGGGGAATAAAAATAGCCCTGGACTAGAAAAATATACCTCAAAGTTTGCATATTATCAGGCTTAAAATGGTGTTTATATAATACCCATGTTGTTCTAAACCAAGAATTATATAATTTTAAGTGTAAACTGACATGCTGGACTTGACTGTCAAGTAGTTTTAGTACAATGCAGTTTTCGGACTATTCATTATTTTTCGACTTAAGTCTATGAATTTGTTGGTGAATACGGTCCCAGAATTCTTGCACATTTCTTACAACCCAAATTTTTTTCAGTGAATTTTTTTTATTTTCTTTCATTTAAACTGATTTTTTTTTTTTTTCGTGCATTGCATTATTTTTAATAGCCAGGGGTTGTAAAGGTCTGTGAATGAGGAAGTGTTACTTTCTTGGCTGTCTGGTTAGCGCAGTGGTTGGTACACACGCTTTTCACCTAACAAACCGGGGTTCATTCCCCGCTCCTGGCGCATGTGAATTAGGTTTGTGGTCATGCACCATACCAGACTGGTGTGGTTTCCTCTGGGTACTCTGGCTTCCCCCCACAGCACAAGACCACACCAGAATTGAATATCTTTAGTAAAGACTTAAGAGCTGGAAATTGCAGCTGGAAATAAAAATTCGTCCTCACTTTTGTGAGTCTAAAAAGTTAACCCTTTGAGCGCTGGAACCGGATTTTGAAGGCCTTTGAAAACAGTTTGGATCCAGATGAGACGCCACAGAACGTGGCCTCTCATCAGGATCCAAACTGTTTGCTATTCTGATAGTATTCTTTGAAAAAAAATCAAAGAAAATGCTAATTTTAGAAATTTAGCAGACAACATTTTAGCAGACGACAAATTTCCCAGCATGCAAAGGGTTAAGAGTGCTCTGGCACACACTCCAGGTCTTCACATAATGCAGCCTCAGATGCGAAGGACCTCATAAACTTCGAAATACACACACTGTTAATCCCTTTAGGAAATAAGAAGACGAATATGCATCAAGGTATTTGACTATTGGTGGCACACATTTCTCAATCAATGCACAGCAATCATCAACCATCCTCTTAATTTGACAAAGCTGTGGCCACAAAGGCTGTCCTACCCAGTGAGTGGGTCTGATTAGTTGTTCCTACTTCCCACCAGCCTGATTCCATTACTTACTTACCTTCATAATAAGTACCAGAGGTACCAATATGCCTGAGTTACCTATGAGATTCACTAGCTTAAAGACTGTCTTCATGGGTTATCTAAATAACTAGTGACCCTGTGAAGGGTACTCTATAATAAAATATGACAACTTGCTGGAAATAAATCTAGTTATAAGTTAATACATATTTAAACATGAAAACATATGTATGAAGCAAAGTGATCGATTGTTGTTGTATTTGTGTTAATGACTTAAACAATGCGTACCTGTCAGTTGTGCATCATTTTGTGGATGGGTACCAGATGGAATAGTAAAGGGGATTGTAGATGTGTTAATGCAAGATGCAATGCAGTGATTTAGTAAATAAACAAATGTAATGTTCCGCAAAAAGGAAAACAGTGTGATATGTGATTTAAAAAAAAAATCAACTGAATCAGATTGTTATTGCAAACTGAAAAAAGTGTTTAATTTGTAGACACAAAAAAGATAGATTTGTGAATAAAAATAACTTCAAACTGGAGTATTCTAGTCTAAACTGACAGCGTAACAACATAATTACATTAACGAATAAATCATT
Organism: Dreissena rostriformis; assembly: GCA_007657795.1. Taxonomy (NCBI): domain Eukaryota; kingdom Metazoa; phylum Mollusca; class Bivalvia; order Myida; family Dreissenidae; genus Dreissena; species Dreissena rostriformis. Next base: position 22,382 of record VMBQ01004885.1, read on the forward strand.
ATTTTATTTTTAAATAGTTGAAGAAAAAAACTTTTTTGACCAAAAATGAGCACTGACCAGGACACTACTTGGAGACGTCCAAGTGTTTACATAACAGACGTCGTACCAAACGGGATATATGACAGGTAGGGTATGGGTTCAATGACTTTTAACAGTTCAAGTTAACCCTTTGAGCGCTGGAACCGGATTTTGAAGGCCTTTGCAAACAGTTTGGATCCAGATGAGACGCCACAGAACGTGGCGTCTCATCANCTTTGAATCGAAAATACAGTTTAATCGGAAAGTGTCGCCCCTGATTAGCCTGTGCGGACTGCCAGTTTTCCCAGAACGTGGCTCAAGTAATTTTAAATTAATTACATATTTTATTTTTTTGCTGGGCCTGTTTTAAAAAAAGACAGAATAATAAGTAAATAGTTTGTTTCAGAAAAAAACAACAACAGGTATTTAAATAAGCAAATATGTGGTGAAAATTATTATTCATAAAATGGGGAAAAAAATATCAAAATTTACTGCACAAACAATGAAACCACAAGCTGATCCAATAAATAATACTGAAACAGTTAATAAACAACTGATTAGTAAACTTTCAAAATCCCCATTTGTTGTAATATTATGCTAATTAGGTCCAATTACTTCATAGAAATTTGCCAAATTGTTTTCTGAAGATAATATTACTTAACATCTGTGCCAGAAGAGGAGTGTAAAGTAAATATATCATTTAAAAACACTACAGTGAAATATAAACTTCAATGGAAATTACATCATCCGGTTATGTTAACATATACAATTTACAACACACCTGGGCCCTGGGTAACTATAAATGTTTACATCCACTAGGAAAACAGCCTTGTAAATTACATCAATATAACAATGATTGTAAACATTGTATTTTCCTAAATATTGGCAATTTCATTCCTCGCAAACGAATAAATGCATCATTTGGAATCTTAACATAGGAAAATGGGCTACTTTTCTTATAATGTTTGTTTGCATAATTCAAATTGTTTTGCTAAAAGCATTATTTAAATGAATGTTAAAAATATGATATGCATTTTTCAGTTGTCTTTTAGTGGCGGTTGAAATGTATAGTACATAATGTTTTGCCTTATGCGCTTTGATATGAAATATGCCAGTCATTCTCTTCTACAGTGAAAGGGACATTTTGTTGCGCATTGCAATCTACATGTGGAACTACATAATTGACATGAAAAGGTGCAAATATGTGCCCATACAACCTTTTTATCATACCACCACATTGATATCTGCTTGATATCCTGTTGCCTGATATCNTCCCCAAATTCATCAAGGACACATGTAACAAACATTTCTGCGAATGACAGACACACATTCTTATTTATTTTTTCAAAATCAGAAATCAACTTAATAACGTGTTTTGAAAAACTAGGATAAAAATTCGAGCAAATTATGTAAATTATTTTGCAGTATTTAAATATTAACAAATGTTGTATTTATAATCCACGAATTTCATGTTTTGGAAAACAATGAAATGTCAAGCCCATTATTATGATTTTGCACTATGTACAAAATGAACAAATGTAATGTAGTATTTATACAGTCAGATAAAAAATATATATATTTTAAAAACACCAATAATATGTTTTTAACACTTCTTGTTTCAACTTGCATAACAGAATAATCATCATTTAATGTAGTACAAGTGATATTATAAAATAATTATGTATAATGAATACATCAATAAATATATTATATCATGCTTATTGATTAATTAGTCACTTATGTCTATGATTAAAACACAAATAGTTTGATTGCTGATTACAAAATAATAATTTCAAGGTTACATTTTACATACAAGGTTGCATACTGATACTGATGAAGGTTACAGTTTTGTCATTCCTGAAATACAAAAAGAACACCATCCTTCTCTAAACTGTTGCTGTCACCTTGACTGCATTCTGATGTCATTAATTTGCCATTTATTGCATGGGAAATAACACACAAGTATGAGGTTTATTACAACTCACCAATTAACTGAATTCTGCCAAAGCCTTTTGGAATGAGGACAAAGATTGCAGTTGGGGTCTAAATGGTCATAGAGTCTATCATTGGATTGAAAGTATCTGAAAGCTCTCCAAATCACTTAAACTAAGGCCAAAAAAAAAATAGGTCCGTTTCCGGTCTCCTTGGAAAAAAAAAGGNATGGGACATAAGCTGCTGTCCAGCTTCCTCCTGGTGTCTCGATTCTGGGCGAGTTCTATTTGCAATGCCATTAAATTAAACAATTTCTAATGCTTTGAAACTGTGCAAAAATCGAACCTAAACTTTCTATTTGACAAGACCCGGGGACAATGCAAATGGTTGGTATTAATTAATATATATCAAAATTACAGTAAGATTAATATTCAATATGACACTTTTTCTCATTTCATAAAACTTTTCTGCCAATTAATGAAAACCTATTTCTTTGAGCTCGATTGCATCGCAGGCCTATGGCTTATTGAAACGTTCTCTCAAGATTTTGCCAATTAACCCTTTGCATGCTGGGAAATTTGTCGTCTGCTAAAATGTTGTCTGCTGAATTTCTAAAATCATCCTTTTCTTCACTTTTTTTCAAAGACCATTATCAGAATAGCAAACAGTTTGGATCCTGATGAGACGCCACGTTCTGTGGCGTCTCATCTGGATCCAAACTGTTTGCAAAGGCCTTCAAAATCCGGTTCCAGCGCTCAAAGGGTTAACTTATGATTAACACATAAACATTTAACATTAAGACAAATACTTGTATACATTTCTGTTGTTCATAATGCAACAGAATTAGGTGCAGCTAGGTAATGTTTTCTTGTTGCTTTTTCAGAACCTTGTGGTAAAGTGCAAATTGCATTCATCAGGAATCTCTTGCATGACAATCTCAGAAAACCAAGAAAACCTAATTCTTACACATCATTTTATGGACCGCTGGTAACTTCATTATGAATACAGGTGCAAAATAGCCTAACACATCAGGTGCAAAAATGTTCTGCAAAGAGAAAAGAAATATTTACATTTGCATTTCTATGCCAACCACACATGACTGAATACCAGTACTTACAGCAACATGTTGCAAGATGGTTATGTTAACAACAATCAAGAATCATGAATGTTATATTAACATTGTCATACCTGGGGTTTACATGGGTATATAATTGTAATGCTGAATGTTTATTTAATTGAATGGTGCAAACAAAATGTTTTTAATGTAGTCATTTCTGTGACAATTTTTTTTATAATTAAAAGGGAGTAGTTCATTGCAAAAAAAATAGTTCAAAACTTCAAATAGTTTTATATACCAATTTTGGTCTTTAATAAAGGTTGTTTATGTTGTGTTTTTTTTCAAATGTCATTTCACAGTTTGATAAACAGCTTGATTTTGAAATCATAAAACATATATATCATAACAATAAGCCTTTATAAAATGTTTAAAATGTTGATCTCAATAAAACATTAGAACATTATTACAAAATTTGATAACTTGCAACTATTTGCAAGGTACTTACTGATAGCCGTTAACATTCATTTCATAAACACCATTTGACATCAATATATGTTGAAATATGTTAGAAAAATATCTTAACATATTTACAAAGCAATGTCCAGAAAGCCAGTGGCTCATCAGTCAACTGTGGACATATCATGTCATCACTTTTTAATAATATTATTCTACTAAGAATAGAAATTCAAAAGGCCAGGATCTGTCCCCAGAAGACTGATAAGCCAATGGATTTCAGGAGATTGATTTGTACATGTATTAATATATTTTCTTGGCTTCTGATGGGCATCTGTATCAGTTATCAAAGTAATATTCTAGGATGGTAACCTAGGTATCCTTTATAGACAATATGAGCTATATCATGGGAAAATGGGTCTTATGCCATTGCACAGTCTTGTCAGGAGCTTTGCTGTCCGCTTTAAAGTCACTTAACCCTTTGCATGCTGGGAAATTTGTCGTCTGCTAAAATTTCGTCTGCTGAATTTCTAAAATTAGCATTTTCTTCGATTTTTTTTCTAAGACCACTATCAGAATAGCAAACAGTTTGGATCCTGATGAGACGCCACGTTCTGTGGCGTCTCATCTGGATCCAAATTGTATGCAAAGGCCTTCAAAATCCGGTTCCAGCGCTCAAAGGGTTAAGGTTTTGTGGTCTCAAAAGCGGACAGGATAACTCCTGTCCAGACTGCACAATTTTGCAGGCTTGTCTGGAGCTATGCTGGCAGGCAAAAGACCCATTTTCGCATGACGGGGGTTATATCTGAGATTGTCAACCATTATGAATGAATCAGACAATCCAATATGAATATGAATAATTTGTTAAGTGGAATATGTGGTATTAATTTATTTTATTTTTTTGCATATTTGAAACACATATTCATATATTTGCAACAGCTTTATAGTCTTTACAATAATTATAAGCAAGAGGCTCTACAGTTAAATTCTCTTTTCAGACGTGGTTATCTAATTTATTTGTCTCACCTATTTAATATGGGGCATAGCCCAATCATGTGTTCTAAATTAGTGCATTGTAAGATAAGTCATGATAATCAGATATAGCAGCAATCACTTTACTGCCAATTATTAATTAATTGCACACTCCAACAATTAAGTAGCATAAAATAGCATGGTGCACATTGTGAGGATAAACAAGAGTTCCTTATCTTGATGGAAACGCTAGTTCAAACAGGTCAAACAATGTCTGAGAACTTTCTTATAAGAAACCATACCACAACCTTCCCTTAGGCTTGTAAGACAATAAAGTACTTTATACCAAACTTATTTCAGATACAACTTGATTTATGAAATTTGTACCTTATGCTTGACAGTCTCTGATAGAAAATGTAGGCAAATTGATTCCAAAGTATAGTTTATATTGTCTATACTATCAATGTATATTTCCCCCGGAATTGTACTTTCTGCCAGATTGTACTTTCGGTGCTGTATGAGCGGGGGGAGAGAGAATGGTTTCACTGATTGAAGTTGTTGTTTGAAAAATCAGCATCACCATTAACACAAGCACCAACATCAGTAGCATCACTTACATCATTAACAATACCATCATCATTATCATCATCAGAAGCAGCAGCAGCAACATCCATCAGCCTCCATAATATCATCATCATAAACATCAGTAGCATCAATAACAATACCATCAGCAGCAGCAGGAGCAACATCCATCAGCCCACATAATATCATCATCATCAAGATCAGTAGCACCACCAACATCGTAACCATCATACAATGAGGAATAACCATACATATTGTCATACACCTGTTTTAGAGTACAATATCTTTAGTATTACTGCTTATACAACAATAATTATTTAAAACAAATACCCATTCCAGACAATGAGTTGTAATCAGTTTCACATGGTGAACACAGTGTCTCATATGTCAATTGTTTACGCAACCGAATTTCTGCAAATGCTGATTTTTGCCAGTAAATGTCATCCCACCTCCAACCACCCACCCGCATGGCAACATATTATGTAATATATCATACTCTGTGAAGGAAACTGCTATGCAGTCACATCACGCCAATGCAATATTGCAGCAATGCACTTCAGAAGAAACAAGCAAATTCGATGAATTGATATCCCCTGCCAAATTAACTTTTTTTAAGGAAGGGTGCAAAAAAATCCCTTGATATATGGTATAATCCATACAAATAATAATTAGGTATAGGGTTATTGTTTTATGCATTGCAATTCTACTCATCAATATATATACACCCATGAAGTTTCATGTTGAAATCTTGTATGGTATCTGAGATATAGCCCTGAAAAGTTACATAACACAAAAAAGGGCAATAACTCTTATTTAAGAAAGTGTAGGGTTATGGCTCTTGTATATGGCACTTTTTCCCATTGATTTCAACAGTCACCCATGAAGTTTTATGTTGCAAATCTTGCATTATATCTGAGATAGAGCCCTGAAAAGTTACATCACACAAAAAAAACAAAGGGCAATAACTCTTATTTAAGAAAGTCTAGGGTTATGGTTCTTGTGCATTGCACTTCTCCTCATTGATATCTATACAGCCTTGAAGTTTCATGTTAATATCTAAATAGTTTCTGAGATAAAGCCCTGAAAAGTTTTGTGACGGATGGACTGACAAACGGACAACACCAATTCCATATCCCTCCGCCTTTGGCACCTGATTCAGGGAGTTTCATGAAATAATTGTCATGCAGTCAAAAGGTGTCCATTTCTGCAAGAAGCAAAGATGTACATGATGTACATACTAGTGAAGTTAATAGTTCTAACAGAAACTTCAGAGGGACAATGCCTAAGAAAGGCACATTATATATTAATGTTAAAAACAACAACAACAATAAAACACTTCACAGGAATAAAAGATTCACTATATATATACATGTATATGTACTACTACAAAGCACTGTGGTCTCTCTTTGGTATTATGGACCGAAATTGGGTTTACACCAAAGTGCGGTACTACACAATACCGTAAACTCTGTTTACACAATAGAGGACAATGGCAGTGCCTTCAGCGCTTTGATAAGTTTTATTCTTCAAGTCAACACAACAATTTTTCCTTCATTTCTTGTACACAATTCACCCCATTCTTTAACCCTTTGAGCGCTGGAACCGGATTTTGAAGGCCTATGCAAACAGTTTGGATCCAGATGAGACGCCACAGATGTGGCGTCTCATCAGGATCCAAACTGTTTGCTATTCTGATAGTGGTCTTCGAAAAAAAATCGAAGAAAATGCTAATTTTAGAAATTCAGCAGAAGACATTTTAGTAGACGACAAATTTCCCAGCATGCAAAGGGTTAACCAGACATCTTATCATATCAAAAAATAAAGATGGTGTCCAGCAGTGTTGATCCTAAGCTGACCAGCAAAATAAATTGTAGACATGTGCAAATAATTCCCTGCGCATTCTGTCTGCCCCTTGACTGCCCTTGAGTATGCAAAGAGTGATGAAGATTTTAGTGCTTTACATATTATAGCTAATTAATTCCAGATTTCTTCAAAGAAAACATAATAAATACTGGAATATGATTGTAATCATGTATGAATAATTTTGAATAAAAACAAATCACTAATAAATATCAAATGTAAATATTGTTATAATATTTTTTTTAATGTTCACAGATAAAAAAAAAAACAGGCGACGGTTTTCTTTTTTAACATAATATTTCAGCACTTTTGCTTCATTCCAAAGAATTTTATTCAATTAATGTCTTGTTTAAGAATATATAAATAATGACATTTCTATCACTTGCAATTGCTCTTTAACAAAACCTTGTTTTCATTTCTTTTGTTTATTGTTTTTGTTTGCAGACATTGGAAAATGTGCTTAGGATTGGATCTAAAGAAGTTATATTTTGCAGACATTTGAAAATGAGTTAAGGATTGGTAAAACTGTGTTGATGGTACAATAGCGATAGAGCAAGATTTGTATGACAGGCAATATTAATACATCATACAACACAAATGAACCCACAATCAGATAAAGACCTCAACAATGCCTGGAATTCCGTACAATACAAATCCTGTGTGATCACATGATCATGATAACAATGTTATATAACCAGAGCAGTAGCACACAGATGTAAGAATATAAGAAGAAACACATGTTTCAGCTGGCCAATACATTTTCTCCAGTGCATATTAAGGTCTCATTGGCCACCGTGCACTGGTATATTTGGATCTAAGTTATATCTTTGGCGAAATAAATTTGACCTACTTTGGCTCAAAATAAACCCTTTTCTCCTGAAAGGTCACAAGGGCAGGTCCAGCTAAAATGACCCCGTGAAGGGGCGCGCATGGACCTGTAAATAAACTCTGAAATACTACTCAGCTGGCCTATATATCAAATAACACAAGAAATGGTTGTCAGGACATTGTATTCAAAACGAGAATTCTGTGTGTATTTAGTCAAATACGGAGATTTTCCATTCTAAAAATAGCCTGCACATTCTTTGAAAATTTTAAGTTATACATGCACTTTGATTGGTATATTGTTTTGATGTATTCTCAAATGATCGGAATTTAATTTGTATTCTGAAACACACTGATGAATTTTACAGTGCTCATGTATTTCGTGTTAATCCTTTGTCAAGAAGCTCACAAAAATTATGCTACACTGGTACAATGTCGTGACTTAGCATTTATGTCTGCACAGGCTAATCAGGGAGGACACTTTCCAATTTTTAAACAAAAACGAAATGAAAGTCTCCTGATAAGCATATGCTGACTGCACCGAATAATCTGGGACGACACTTGCGAACATGCCTTAGCCCTTTGAGTGCTGGAACCGGATTTTGAAGGCCTTTGCAAACAGTTTGGATCCAGATGAGACGCCACAGAACGTGGCGTCTCATCAGGATCCAAACTGTTTGCTGTTCTGATAGTATTCTTTGAAAAAAAATCATAGAAAATGCTCATATTAGAAATTCAGCAGACGACATTTTAGCAGACGACAAATTTCCCAGCATGCAAAGGGTTAAGCCCCTTTTTCCCAGAGCGCGGCTCATATAATTCATCACACTGTAATGGAAAACTGTGACTGCATTTGGCAAGATTAATGAGCAAAGATTGGAAGAGCTCACTGTTACAGACTAAATGTCCATGCATCAATAACAAGTAGAAATCACCTAGGGAAAACCAAAAATAACACAATTACATCTTAAGACAAAAATAATTTCCCAGTTGCCTGGCATGTGCTACATACTTGGCAGAGGTGTTAATGATGCCTCTGTGGCCATGTTTTTCTATTGTACAGTTAAGAGATCACAATTATTATATCACTTATAATACCCCTCATTATTATCATTATTATCATTACTCATTTAAATCAAACGTTTTTCAAGAAAATGTTTTTATGCCTTGAATTTGAAACTTTACAAGATCACTAAGAATTTTGCAGTATAGGTACATTTGTCTTTATTATATGTATGAAAACACATCAATACAATGATTTTAAGACAGTCAAAATACAACAATCTTGAGTATACAATACTCACCAATTAACACTTGAGTCTTTTTTAATTACCAAAAAATCAAAAGTGCATGCCATATTATGTATGTTCCTAAGTAATATATCATATTTATTACTTATAAACTCTAAGTGCTTGACCTCCTTTACCGATGTTTTACTAGCCATGTAGCTGTTTTTGTGTGCAATGGAGAAAAAACACATTTCTAGCAAATTGAAAATCATTCATTTAATCAACTATCCCATGTTAATTAGGCTCCCTATGGGAGGAAGTTTAGATCATGTGTTTCACACATTCTGAAGGAACCATTGGTTTAAATGTCAAAGACCTTGCATGCTCAACACCTAACCATCAACCTTCAGATGCTAAACAGTGAGTTGACAGATCTCAATTTAAGGATGATTTAGAGAATATTAGTAGCTGGACAATTCAGTTGAAGTCAGTGGCATAGTAACAGTAAACACATGTTTTATCAAAACAGCTCCCTCAAATAATGAAGTCCATTCTTTCTAAAAAGATTGTCAATAAAAGACTGTTGATCAGCCAATTGACAGCTGATATCCATATAGGTCATTAC
>VMBQ01004885.1:40815-76328 GCA_007657795.1 Dreissena rostriformis
AGCTTTGATACTTAAGGAATAAAATGGACCTAAACACAAAACTTAACCAAATTTTCAATTTTTTAAGTATAAAAAGGGCACATAATTGTGTCAAAATGCACACCAGAGTTATCAAACTTTGCCTGCCCAGTCCCCTCATGATAGTAAGTAAGTGTTCCAAGTATGAAAGCAATATCTATGATACTTTAGGGGTAAAGTGGACCAAAACACAAAACTTAACCAAATTTTCAAGTATAAAGGGCCCATAATTCCGTCAAAATGCCAGTCAGAGTTACATAACTTTGCCTGCACAGTCCCCTTACGATAGTTAGTAAGTGTTGCAAGTATGAAAGCAATGGCTTTGATACTTTAGGAAAAAAGTGGACCTAAACACAAAACTTAACCAAAATTTCAATTTTCTAAGTATAAAAAGGGCACATAATTCTGTCAAAATGCCAGTCAGAGTTACATAACTTTGCCTGCACAGTCCCCTTACGATAGTTAGTAAGTGTTGCAAGTATGAAAGCAATGGCTTTGATACTTTAGGAAAAAAGTGGACCTAAACACAAAACTTAACCAAATTTTCAATTTTCTAAGTATAAAAAGGGCACATAATTCCGTCAAAATGCCAGTCAGAGTTACCTTACTTTTCCTGCACAGTCCCCTTACGATAGTTAGTAAGTGTTGCAAGTATGAAAGCAATAGCTTTGATACTTTAGGAAAAAAGTGGACCTAAACACAAAACTTAACCAAAATTTTCAATTTTCTAAGTATAAAAAGGGCACATAATTCTGTCAAAATGCAAGCCAGAATTATCTAACTTTGCCTGCCCAGTCCCCTCATGATAGTAAGTAAGTGTACCAAGTTTGAATGCAATAGCATTGATACTTTATGAGAAAAGTGTACCTAAACGCAAAACTTAACCGGACGCCGATGCCGACGCCGACGCCAACGCCGACGCCAACGCCGACGCCGACGCCAAGGTCATGACAATAGCTCATAATTTTTTTTCAAAAAATAGATGAGCTAAAAAATGCTTGGGGCTGCCTAAAAGGGCATACATTTTTCAACAAAGGGCATTCATTAGAAAGCTTCAAATTTAGTTTGTTAGGGCACATTATCATTTGATAATATCATACAATTAAACAATAATATATAAATGGTACATACAAAATTAAGATTGTAGGACAAACGGCGCCTGGACAATCGGCACCAGGTAAATTTGTCAACCCGGACAATCGGCACCCAATTAAATATTAGCCCGGACAAACGGCATCTGATTAAAGGCTATGAAACATTTAATGTTAATTTTTTTACCAATTAAGACATTTGACACCTTGTTGGACTTTATCATACTGATTAGTCTAATCCGCTAATTGGTTTGAAAAAAGAGTCCCCACAGAAATACAATTTCCCCCATTTGACAAAACTTAGAAATTAATAAGCCATTGTTATTACAAATAAAGCACATGTATGAATCTAGGGTTTTATAAATCGCCTTTAATCGGGTGCCGATTGTCCGGGTCGACAAATTTACCGGGTTCCAATTGTCCGGGATTGAACAAAAACACCGGGTGCCGATTGTCCTGGTGCAGTTTGTCCAGATATATAACAATGTTTTTTCATTATATGATGCATCACACCAAATTTCAATGCCCACTTCAATGTGAAAAGACTTATTAAAAATACAAGTGCAACACATGAGTTACCTACTTATGTAACATGTGATAAAAGTCACTTACCGGTATTTCTTTTCCACTTCATGTGCGGGCATTATTTATCAATGCAGTAAGCAGTGCTCCAGCTAGGATTTGAAAAGGGCAGTGGGGGAGATATTTTGTAAAAAAGGCACTTTTGAGCGCGCACTTTTTTCTCAAAAGGGCACTTTTGAGCGAGCGGTCATATCATCTGGGACGTTCCCTGTTGCATATTATAATAAAATATATTATTTCCTTTATTATTAAACATTGTGAATAAAATATCTACAATAAGGAATAAATCAATAATAGTGTAACAAGATATTAATAAATAATAATATAATGTAATTGTGCCATGTTTATAATTTAATAATAAATTATTTTATTTTTTATTTTATTTTTTTACAGCGAGGACAGATTCAAAGGGCAGGGCGGGGCCTCGGAAGGGCAGGGCGCAACTTTGGAATAAGGGGGTGCCCCGCCCTTCCGTTTAGGCCTAGCTGGAGCACTGAGTAAGGTACCTCATTAGGGGAACATTGGCAATTACTCAGGGGTTGCTTGGTAGTAATTAACGGAAGGGAGCAGATACATGGTCTACTGGTAACACACTTGGACACAAACTCAGCGGTCGCAGGTTCAACCCTTACCGTAACACTCAATAATGTCTCAAGAACATGTCAGCCTTCCAAAAAAAAAGTAGCAGATACTTGTAGAGTCTGAGTGCGCATGTCAGATAGGCGTCTGGTCACGACAGCCTAAACCAACGACAGCCTAGATAAAGGATGACCAGCCTTTTTCATGCCTGGAGATTGACAGCCAAGATCATGGCATCGCAAATGATGATGATCATTTAAATAAATAACTATTGATTTCTAAACACATATATTGATATTTGTATCCGTTAATAATCACAATATCTTGTTAAGTGACTATGTGGTCATGGATTTGGACCGTCCTTACCCGCATTTGTCAGACAATAACTATGCAAAAGAGAGATGTGTTTGTCAGAAACACAATGCCCCCTACTGCGCCGCTTGAAAAACAATAACAAAAAAATGAAACTCTGACGGAATTTCAGAAGGACAGACAGACGGACAGTGCGATCACTATATACCACCCTACCGGGGGCATAAAAAAGATGCCTTCAGAATTTTCTATCAGCAACAAGTGCGCGATGGTGCGGAAAGGGATAAAGACGTTATCACTATTTTTGCAAAGCAGTACAATTAAAGAGACCTAAAGAAACAAGAACAAGAGATGTGTTTGTCAGAAACACAATGCCCCCTACTGCGCCGCTTTGATTTTTTTTATTTTTTTTATTTTTTACCCTTGACCTTAAAGGATGACCTTGACCTTTCATTACTCAAAATGTGCAGCTCCATGAGATACACATGCATGCCAAATATCAAGTTGCCATGATCAATATTGCAAAAAAAATCCAAATTTTTCGAAACCAAAACGCAAAATCTAAACCAAAGTGTGACGGAATTTCAGAAGGATGGACAGACAGACAGAAGGACAGTGCGATCACTATATGCCCACCTTCGGGGCATAAAACCAACAAATTTGTTCTCAACTATCAGTCCTGTAAATTGGACCGACAGGCCGGACCTTACTGCAGCCATAACCTTAAATTCGTCCACTTGCCTATATGAATGTTATATTTATGATAACATCATGGAATTTTGAAATGAATATTCAGATCAAAAATATAAAGTTCTTCCATTATGCTACATTTGTATACAATTAGAATGCTCTTCACTTATGCCTTGGGAGGTAGATACTTACATCTCAGTAAAATATCTTATCCTTTAAAAGTATGGTGTGACAAGTCACAGAAACATAATGTCACTTTACCATGGTCTTACATAAATGATTTATACTGAGTACATGATAGTGTGTTAGAAATCACACTTTTTAATAAAGTACATTAATAAATTACATTCAAAATCAAGCTAACACAAGGAAAAACAAGGCTTGTCACTGTAGGATGACATATGCCCCCTTTTTGCACATTTTTCGAAACCTAAACGCAAAACCTTAACGCAAAGTGTGACGGAATTTTAGACGAACAGATGGACGAACGGACAGACAGACGGACAGTGCTATCACTATATGCCACCCTACCGGGGGCATAAAAATAAAACATAAAAGAAACATACTTTAAGCAATGAAGCAATATGTTGAATATTTTTGTAATACACGAAGAACTTACAAGATGTTGTACAGTAAGTTCAAGTGATGATATTTATGTTTTCGACTCACATAATATTATGCAGGCAAGTTATTAACCTCAAAGTACAGATAAACTTGGTTATCTCAAAGTCACTGGGATCTCACAAATGACTATAAGATTTCCACGGTTTGACACATCTAAATTCAGACTTTTAATCAGCTCTTAGATTTAATGTCCAGAGGTTCGCAATATAATGTGTTATCCTTATTCAATATACGTACACTGCAAGCAGTGGTCAAACGGCACCAGGACAATCGACACCCTGCGTTTTTTTACAATCCCGGACAATCGGCACCCGGTAAATTTGTCGACCCGGACAATTGGTACCCGATTTAATTGTAAATCGGACAATCCGCACCCGATTAAAGGCGATTGATAAAACCCGTCAACACCTTGTTGGACTAATTTTTCTAATCCGCTAATTGGTTCGTTGAAAGAGATGATTACTAAATCCCGTCAACAAACTGTTTTATCAAACTAATTTGAGTGTGGATTGATTAACGTAATCTGCTAATTGGTTTAATAATACCTGTAAACAATTTGCATACATCAAAGATAATTAAAGCATTTCTTAACTTATGATGGTTCCCGTAAACAACAAACTGCAAATGAAAATAAGAGTAAAAAGAAGAACGAAAATGGACTTGACTATTTCTGCTCCATTATTGCTGCTTTATTTGTCGTTAAGACTATGTCTTTGAATTTTGATAGATACATTTACTATTTGACAACAAAATAAATTACAGGACGGACATTTTAACAAAGCCTTAAATCAGGTGCCATTTGTCCGGGTTAACAATTTAATCGGGTGCCATTGTCCGAGTCGACAAATTTACCGGGTGCCTATTGTCCAGGATTGCAAAAAAACGCAGGGTGCCGATTGTCCTGGTGCTGTTTGTCCTACAATCATTTGCAATATGTGACACACATGGTCGTGACTCAATAGGTCAACACTTGGAGATAAACAGATATGTTTGACAATAAATGGCGGGACAGAAAACAACATTTAAAAAAATGGTTGTTTTTTTTTTAATTCAAACTTTGAGAGATCACTGTAATGATATTAAATACTCTAAGAAGAAATTAGATTGGGAATCGGTTTCCACTTTATTTTATCTGGAACTTTAACTTAAATAACTTCAAAACAATGTTTGGCTGTATGTAAAAATTAAATCCAGACACATGTGTAACACAAAGATATGAACTAGAATCAAGTACAATCTATACTAGCAGTTAAAAGCTGGAAAATCAATAACAAAACTATTATATTGACAAAAAGAAGAAACTGGGATTTTGAAATTAACTGTTTTAATGTTCTCTGTCTACGCCCTTTGAAACTTTGTAAAAACATTTTGATATAATTAAATTTGACCACCTTAACACTTTTCTGCTCAGAAGGAAAGAGAAAATAGCTATATATGGCTATATGCAACCAGCATAAAACCGAAACAGAAACCGAGTTACTGTTTGCTGCTCATCTGTATCTAAGGATTGGAAATGAAGCCTTTTAAACTTGAATCTATTAACCCTTTGCATGCTGGGAAATTTGTCGTCTGCTAAAATGTTGTCTGCTAAATTTCTAAAATTAGCATTTTCTTCATTTTTTTTTCAAAGAATACTATCAGAATAGCAAACAGTTTGGATCCTGATGAGACGCCACGTTTTGTGGCGTCTCATCTGGATCCAAACTGTTTGCAAAGGCCTTCAAAATCCGGTTCCAGCGCTCAAAGGGTTAAGAAAAGTCATCAATTTATTTTGATTTTCTAAGGGACTGCAAACTGGTCACAATGCGTATCCTAGCAGTAAAGGGTTACAGATTTGGTTATACCACTTGTATACCACAACTCCATGCATCACTTACTTTTCTGTCTCTGCTGCGAGATGGTTGTGCTGTTCAATGGCCCCGCTGACGCACTCTTCCAGCATTCGCATCTGACCATCACTGAAATCAAGCAATAAAATAGGATTCTCACAATAATTTTTCAATATCAATTTTTATTGTTTATTATCAATTTTCATTGTTTAATATCAATTTTCATTGTTTAATATCAATTTTCATTGTTTAATATCAATCTTCATGGAAATATGTAGATTGCCAATATAGGTTGCAGATATGGCGTCCACCTAGTGACCTGGAGGTCACAGTTTCGATCCCAAATATGGACATCCCGCACAGACACCAAGTACATGTTCCACCCAGGAAACAGACTTGACAGTGTTTCAAAAAGCCTAAGGCTTTTGATGATATCGAGCTAAAATAAATAGGTTTGAAAAAAATCCTGCAATAAGATACCCTTGCCCCGAAACGTGGATGTCTGAGGAAAAGAACGCATGACATTTTAATATGGAATTTGTTTACTGAACATGTACAACATTTATTTCAATGAAAACTTAATGTATAATTGAATGTTTGAAAAAGTCTCTTAAGAACGAAATAAACACTAATGTATGTGCTGATTTACTCCAAAGGCATTATCAGCTATTGTGACCATAATCTATACAATAAAAATAAACATCTATAGCAATAATGAACAATATTTTTTGCAAAGAATTTACTGTTGTTGTGTTAATTGACTAAAAAGCAAAGAAAAGTCCAACCTTTTAGCATAGGCCAAGCAGATTATTCTGCCTTTGTTTTCCACTGATTCAGTATCACCGGAAGACATCATTCTCTTCTGCAGGGGTGTTGGCTTACACAGTTCTTCCACGGCCTGTGTTAGTCCATTCACAAGGTTGTATTCATCAGAGGTAGTTGGAGGACCAATCTCTGCCAGCCTGTTCATTATCTGTAAAATTGTGTAGAACAAGAGATGCGTTTGTCAGAAACACAATGCCCCCTACTGCGCTGCTTTGATTTTTTTTGTTTTTACCTTTGACCTTGAAGGATGACCTTGACCTTTCACCACTCACAATGTGCAGCTCCATGAGATACACATGCATGCCAAATATGAAGTTGCTATCTTCAATAATGCAAAAGTTATGACCAATGTTAAAGTTTTCGGACGGACGGACGGACGGACAGACAGACGGAAAGACGGACGGACAGACTGACGGACAGTTCAACTGCTATATGCCACCCTACCGGGGGCATAAAAACTGTGCATATTACTGAAGAGACTTCAAAGTAATCTACTATTGGTACCAAACAGACAACATAAAGTCACTATTGGTGACGAAGGAGTCAAAATGCAGAGCCCTTCAAAACATGTTTGAAGATTATTAATTAATTATCTTTATTTTCTTCTAGTTATTTCATAAAATTCTCAAACACCAAAGATCTGTTATGTCGCGTTTTGTGGGATTCAAGGATCACAATGTATCATGATCACACTATAACTTGTCAGGTCATTCATGAATTTGATTATATATAAATGCATAAGCATATCTCAGCGTTTTCAACGCACGTTATTTACCTACCTTTTGATATTGGATCATGTTTTATATCCAGATTTTGAAATTTAATATTGTTAAATCAAATAAGACATCATTCCATGTCAGCAGTTTTGAAAGCTTATAATTCAATTTTTAATTCAAAACACATAGCTTACAATATTACTGTTCACATGACATTAACAAATTCTGGCTACAATAAACAGTTCTCATGTATTTAGTGTAAATTCTACAACCTGATTAAAAGTGTGCCAAAATCATAATTCATGCAGAATGTCTTGTCCAACGTGGGCTTCAATAGGTGCTTTTTTTAATTAAAACTTCGTAGCCCAGATGAAAGCATATTTGCCAATCATTTTATAATGAGCAACTTTGCTAGCTTTAGATGATATGGCTTACGCCTTGTGTGTTGATGTTAAACTTACATGGGGCATGTTTTGTTCATCACTCCATTCATTCAATGCTTGAGAACCAGTGACCACTGATATCTAAAACAAGAACATAATCTTTATGACCTGTATCATGCGAAAATGGGTCTTATATCATATGCGCCCAGCATAGTTCCAGACCAGCCAGCGCGGTTGCGTAGGCTGGTCAGGAACTACCCTGTCGGTTAACCAGGCCAAGAAACCTTGCGTTACTTTATAGTTGACAGGGTATGCACAGATGAGAATGCTGGAGCTACGCTGGACGCATATGGTTTAAGACACATTATGTTCTAAAAGTAATTTATTTCTCTTTTTTAATCGCATTATTACATTTAAACAGACCCAAATAAGGTCACAACAAGATGTCTTATACTTTATATAAACATGCTTTCTTTCACAAATAAGCTGTCCAAGTCCTATTTCGGATTGTAAGCCAACAGTTTATATATTATAATTTATTCTAAAGAGTACACAAATTTAAGAATTGTAGTCTGCATTAATATGAGTCGCGCTCGGGGAAACAGGGGCTTAATGCATTTGCGCAAAGTGTAGTCCCAGATAAGCCTGTGCAGTCAGCACAAGCTTATCAGGGATGACACTTTCCGCTTTTATGGATTCGTTCATGAATTTCAGAATTTTTAAAGAAAGTCTTTTCTTTACAAAAATCCACTATAGGCAGAAAATGTTGTTGCTGATTAGCCAGTGCAGACTGCACAGGCTAAACTGGGACGACACTTTACCCACATGCATTAAACCCTGTTTTCCCAGAGCGCTGCTCATATGTAAAATACCAGCTTATTGGTGGGAAACAAACCATAGACAATCCTGATGTACTTGAATTGTAAAATATCAGCTTATTGATGGGAAACAAACCATAGACAATCCTGATGTACTTGAAATGTAAAATACCAGCTTATTGATGGGAAATATATCATAGACAATCCTGATGTACTTGAAATGTAATATACCAGCTTATTGGTGGGAAACAAACCATAGACAATCCTGATGTACTTGAACCGTAAAATACCAGCTTATTGGTGGGAAATATATCTTAGACAATCCTGATGTACTTAAAAAAGTAAAATACCAGCTTATTGGTGGGAAATATATCGTAGACAATCCTGATGTTCTTACACAAGTAAAATACCAGCTTATTGGTGGGAAATATATCGTAGACAATCCTGATGTTCTTAAAAAAGTAAAATACCAGCTTATTGGTGGGAAATATATCGTAGACAATCCTGATGTACTCCATCACGGCCTCCACAGAGCATGTCCACAGTGACTTAAATATGGGAGCTGCGGGGATGATTCCCGATGTCTTCCCCTTGGCCAGGATGTCATAGTCTGTGCTTTGATTGCAGGACTTGAGAAAGTCAGGGCTGTGGTCCAGGACAAATATGGTCTTGTGGGTAATGGAGCTTGACATGCTTGCACTGAAAATACAAACAATTTAACATTTGCATTTTTGACACTATAGATTACAAAGAAGTAACAAGTTACAAGTTTTATGTTACCTCATGATATAAAGCAACTCAAAAAGTATATATTTTTCCCAAAATGATTGCTTTAAATTCCCAATTGAAGGTAACATTTTTTTTTAATAATTAAAACATAAAATTCAATTCCCAATACAGCTCTATGTGTTGAACCTTAGCAAATAAAATGTTTCAAACACTTGTATTTTTCATTTTAAAGCATTCGTTTTAAGCAAATAAGCACACAATTTTCCAATTTTAGTGAAAACCACACATTTTTTTCCAAATCCAAAGGGTCCCGGCCTCATTCTCAAAATGTTAAGAGAAAAAAACTCTGTAAAGTTTAACCCTTTGCATGCTGGGAAATTTGTCGTCTGCTAAAATGTTGTCTGCTTAATTTCTTAAATTAGCATTTTCTTCCATTTTTTTTCAAAGAATACTATCAGAATAGCAAACAGTTTGGATCCTGATGAGACACCACGTTCTGTGGCGTCTCATCTGGATCCAAGCTGTTTGCAAAGGCCTTCAAAATCCGGTTCCAGCGCTCAAAGGGTTAACTTGTAAATCCACTTGGCCGGTCAAACTAGTGCCCTGAAATTTCACTTGTCCTGGCCAAAATGTTACTTGACCTGACCTTAAAATGTAACTTAATATGACCTTAAAGCGTAACAAATTATTTGGGAGAAAAACAACAAGTGTTGGTGCACTATAATTCTATTGCAACTCTCTGCTAAATAGTTTCCAATTGTATTGCACTATATTTGAGGTGTTAGAGACAACAAATCAAGAACAGACAACATAATCATAATAAGCACAAAGACAATATACATTAGTTAATACATTAAGATGATTTCCTGTTTATTGTGTATTTATTAAATTGGCTGTTAATTGTTGTTTTATGATAAATGTTTTATACGCTAGTACAAAACCAGCATTGTTTATTTTTGTAAATGTAATACAATTTAATTGACAAGATATTGTTTTCAACAGACTGCATACTATGCTGCATTATACATGTTTTTCATATCGATATCAACCTTTTTTATGATATATACCAGTAAGTCATTGATTCCACAGTTTTTCAAAAGATAACATCACTTTATATCGCCATTCATTACCATATACCTTTTTATATATGTACTGAATATGTTAACATCATTTACATGCTTCTGCCAGTGACTAAGTCTAGAAAAACCATCACTGATATATAAATAAGCTCATATGATTACTGATACATCTATTTTTGTTGTATGTGTTATTAGAATGTATAAATAAACAAGAGATGTGTTCGTCAGAAACACAATGCCCCCTACTGCGCCATTTTGAAATACAATTTCTATTTATCATTTGGCAGGTATAGAAATAATCTCNTTAATTTCCATAGCTTTTATAACTTGAATTAACCGTCTAAAGTGAAAGTAAAAAAAAATGTCGCTGTTTTGTTTTATAGCCAAGTGTTCGCTAATGTTTACCAAACTTTACGGTATCCAAATCGAAATCCATGACTGTTATGTAATGAGTGATAACACGAATATTAATAATGTATATGTCAAATAAATATTTGATTGAAATATTATTATCCCTCTAAGTTAAAGATCCCACACTGACCCTTTACGCACACGTATGTAGTTTGCAAGCATGTTTATTGTTATTAACGTACTATTGTTGCAAAACAAGCAAAGCATAGTTATGTACGTGCCTTTGAGTTAAAAATGAAAATAATGTTTGACATTCCAAATTTGTCCAGTCATTCAAGTAGTTTAATTATTATTGTGACTATATATTGACACAATTTACTCCACGTCTCACACAGATGAGTGCGTGGTGTAATGGATACACAGCGCGCTTTGTAATCGGTTGTCTGAAGTTCAATTCCCATCTCCGGAACGATTTTGTTATTTGTATTTTGTTATTTTTATATTTTTACATGCAAAGCATTATTTATTATTTAACAAGCATTAAATGTTTTTTCACGTTTAATTAAGCCAATGTAATTTAACTCAAATTTTAGCGCTTCTTGATCAACTACAAGCAAAGTGCATCATGTTTAATTAATTATTATTTTATTGTTTAAGTGCGGTTAACTAATGAAACATTACAATAATATTCTTGATAAGCAACGAATGGTGAACTGGGTAGTAAGTCAGCTTATTAATGTTAGACTTTTTTGTAATATAATTTCTTGAAGTAAATTGCGCAATTCCGTTGTGTGACATGCGCGTACATGAATTTAATTTAAGACTCAAATTGGCGTTTGTTTTAATATAGGAATTGGAGCGTTTACTCTCTCAGCATTTTGGGAAGACCCCTTTTGAGATTGACGAGTTGTAAGCAGACGAAGAAGAGTTGGAATTGATGCGAGAGCAGACGGCATCGGTGAAATAATCAAAGCGGGGGTTCGAGATTACGTGTCTCGACGTAGTCGACGAAGAAGGTGATGACGAGAGTCATGAAGGGCGTGACAGTTTGGATTTGACTTCGAACGGTGATGACGATTTAAATTAAGTTAAAAAGTAAGTTATGTACTGACCGTTGTGGATGCAGACACGACTGTGCACAGAAACTGAATGTAGGGACAGTGAATGAACATTTTTTGAATTCCGTGAAATTGAAACAAGAAATATATTTTAAAAAGACATTCGGCGTTAATCCTGACTTTGAAATAAAGGTCTAAAATTTACTTTTCTAATTAATTAAATGAACAACAAAGGTTTAAGTAGTGTTGTTTTCTTTTTTCACGTTAAAGACACATATCCACCGCATGAAATGTTTGTCAAAAAGTGCACATATTTTAAACCACATACTAGCATTCGTAGATAAAAAATTAACTACGCGTGATTACATTATATGTGTCCTCACGTGGCTTATAATGAATTTATTTCTTTGTCATCGAAACATTATATTTGATTAAGACGCGTTTTCTTTCCACACATTCAAATAACACTATAACATCCGCGTCATGAAAATTGGTCTTATGGCATTTGCGGCCAGTGTCGCTCAGGCCTAGCCTGCCCATTTGCGCAGTCTTTTCAGTGGCTACGCTTTCCGCTATAAAAACACGCAAGGTTTCGTGGTAACTCCAGTGTATCCTCCTCAGTATGCATATCCTGACAAGACTGCGCGGATGCGAAGGCTGGACTGGAGCTTCGTTGGCAGCTTATTGCATAAGTCCCATTTTTGCATGACGCGATTCTTCAAAAATCTCATTGTGTCTTGTAAATGGAACATCACACCACGATACTTTCCGATATAAAATGTTAGTCACACTGTTTTATTTATGGCAAATGTCGGTAGCCTATTCTGGCTTCCAGGATAGATTTTCAAACAGAATGACCGCGTACATCACACATGTGTGGCTAGATAATTAACGGTTTCCCTTCTATCATGGACATTATAATATATCGGTAGTTTCGTCTCACAATGCAAGAGAAATGGCATTTACAGATAAGTTTTCACTCATGCCTTTCCCTTAAAATCCTGTTATGTGATATTTTCAAAGCGATGCTGTGTTATCAACATAACGCATTTATTAATAGTACATTCCGTCTTCCCCTGACGATTTACTGAACAAGCTCTGACCCTGAACGTCTTGGGGATGGAATTTACCGGTAAGGCGTAATTGTATTTGAGGGCATACCAAGGCAGTCAATGGAATCGGGTAGCAGCATGCATACTAATTCCATTAATTTATTAACCATTTTGGCGATATATTTTAATTCATATTAGCTTCTTTTTTTCTTACAAACTATACATGGTTTCGTAAATTAGATTTTGTGTATGTTGGTACACACAGAAATACATGTTTATATTCGTTTGCAAGCAGTACTAGTGCTACAAGTTCTCTTCAGTTGATCCATGGTAAGTAACATTAAGGGCATCACGTGACGCTGTGCATAAGATTGTGTGCATTTTAAAGGACCTGTGATCCGCTTCAGTTATTCTTCTCGACCAGATGTTGTACCACGGCGGCCAGCTTGATCACAGCAGGAAAGGCACATCCCTGCAAGTCTGTCCGAGCATTTTTTTTTCAAACATGTTTTTGAAAAACGTTTTCCTTTATCCCTACTGTTTTCTTGCCTCTTACGTTATAAGTTACACATATAATACAATATATCTGATAATATAAATGATCTCTGTAGTTATGTACTTGTGTAAAACTTGATGCTTCGAGAATAACATATTGAAACAAAAAATGAGTTTTCCGCCCATGCTTTCAACCCGCGTACCATATGCGCAAGATCAGACGGAAAATAATACTATAAATTGTTATAAGCTTGAGTGATTGTCAATACAAATTGCGATTATTATTATATTTATGTGTTGTGCTTACATCATTTGACATGCATTGGGTTTAAGTAAATCAGCAACAATATAACTTAACGGTACTAACCTAAAGAATTGCTGTCAAGCTTTATCGCCCATACCTTTTTTGTTTCTGCGTTGCTATGCAACGATTATATATTTTAAAGACAACATGATGACTCAAACAAGATCCCTAATGATAAAGCGGTCTATAGCATATAAGATAAGTCAACATGTTAGTGTTGTTTTAACAAAACCAGAGTTCAAATACAGCGAAAATGACGTCAACGTCAAACGTAAAAAACATCGCAAATGACTTCAACGTCAAACGTTAAATGTTACATTACATAACTCGACGAAAATTCGCATAACTTTGGCGTTTCTTTGCCGATTTTAATTATTTTTTTACCATTCAATTTTAAAATGAATGCGCTATTAAAATCGACACAAAAACAAACATGTGAAATTTTGTCATTAAGGCATGTTTTGTCGCGACGCGGCCCATATATATTGTCATAAGGTACATGTGTATTATATTTGCTGTTTTATATACGAACATATAATAAACGCATAAATTTGCATTTGGTACGTTCTGTTTTCTATAAAACAACACTGATTTGTTATTTTCCTTATATATTCACTTATATGTTAAGATAATTTTATACGTAAAATAAATTGCCATCTTTAAAAAAGAATCTGATAATTTGCTTTAACAATCAGTCCGTAAGTTTTAAATTAAATACTATAATATAATATAATAAAGTGAATATTATATGAAAGGATTGCCTTCAACGTTGCATAGATGAAAAGCGTTGCTGATAATTATAGAATGCGCAAGGCGTTTTTGAGCGTACATATACATGCATTCCGTTCTTTTGTCATTAGTGCATATCCGACATCATGCTAAATTGTCTTATTCTTACAAAAAATATGTACAACTCGTGATTTATATTTCCCATAAATTAACCCATTTATGCCTAGCGTCTAGAAAAAAGGCCTTGGCAAACAGCGTAGACCCAGATGAGACGCCGCATGATAGGCGTCTCATCTGGGTCTGCGCTGTTTGATTAAAAGAATTTCTGTAAGAAATATTCTGAATATAGAAATTAATATACTAGACATCCCTAATTTTTTAAATAAATTGATCCAATTTAGAAGGATGGAAGAGTCCACGAGGCATACATGGATTAAAACTCCCCCCACAATTTCAAAGCACTCGTATGAATATCACGCAGATTGTACATGAGATGTTTTATTTACAATGGTTTACCGCTAAATGTGATGATTATATGATGGTGTACGATATAATATGCAGGGGTGGCGAAATCTCAAAAAACTATACTTGTCCACGGACAACCAGTTAGGAATTTTAGATTGTCCGTTGCTGAACTTCACTTGTCCGTTAATGTTTATATAAATTATAAAAGCATTTATTGATTAATGTAAAATAATGTGGAATAAATCAAAATGAGTATAATTTGCTTGTTTTAGTTTTAGTTGTATTTCCATGGTACTTTCATTACAGCAGTATATAATAAACATTATAAAGACTTTCTCAAACTTTTAATCTTGCAAAGCTAGTGTTATTAAAACATGTGTTACACATAAGTATATCGTAATCTTAACAAATTAAACTAGTCCAATATTTAGTTATAGTTAATTTTCCTGTTAATCAGTACACAGTAAATTATCTGTTTCAATATAAAACTACCTTAAAGAGCGTAACGTCAAAGATACAGCATTCTCTTCGCTACAAAGTTTTCCTTCGACAGTGTATACACCCACGCTAATTTTCGCGCGCTTTTTACCAGGAAAACACATGAGCAATATATGTTGCTAGCGTAAGCGTCGGGTAAGCTATAAAATGGGAAAAATCATTACATGCACGTTTTACATGCGTATGGCGTGACGCTGTACATTGCCGCATAGTTTTCGCACGCTTTTTGTCGGGGCAAAGAAAATACATGTGGACTTTTTATTTAAAGCTAGAAAGTGAGTTTTGGATAACAAAATTTGTATTTTCATTTGGAAATTCAACAAAACATTTATACTATATTAATAATGGATTCAATATTAAATTTCAATATTAACTTTTTTTAAACGCATTACGTGTCGAAACAATGTTTTGATAATGCTCGAAAAGCACAATTTCCAGGAGGATTACACCCGCTTGCTATCATCAGTCTCGTAAGTTACTGGCCATGATTTTATCGTGGGGCCCGATTAGTGTGGTAGGTATAACAAAGCCATAAAACTGCAATAAGCCACATACATTATCGATTGATATTGACACGGGGTGTCAAAATGCGGCTTGCTTCCGGTCTCTTTTAGTATAAGGGAGATCACTGCGCAGGTGAGTGTCCGTATTTTAGCTTGATTGCTCCGCAAATAGCACTGACAATGTAATCGCGTGTCAATACCCGGTTTAGAAAAACTAAATTACGGCTTTAATACAATGTATTGTTTTGTATTACCCGACCCGACTGGTTGTCCACGGACAACTTAATTGAACAAAATCAGTTGCCCAGACAAGCAAATGTACGACTCGGGCAACTCGGACATTTGATTTCGCCACCCCTGAATATGTAACGCATATCATTTCTTGTATTTGAATATGACTGACTTTCAATAAAACATATATTCAACCAAAAAGACCATAAAGCAACGTTCCAATCAACGATCTTCATAATACATGTTCTTTCGAGTGAGACATATTTGCAAATACATATACATGACACGTGTGAGACTAAAGGTCCTCGAGGCGTCGCGGCTTGGCCAACCGGATGTTCCGGTGATATTGGCGGCGCTCATCGCGCATCCAGTCGTCTGCTGCGCCCGCCGCCGGTTGCTCAGGGGTCTTGCTATCTTTCCGCTAAAATGTATGCAATGTCAGTTGTGGATGCTACTATCAAAAAAATAATATTTACAAGTTTAATAATATTGTAGTAATTGTAGTGTGGCGCACTGGACCTAATTTAAAGGTGTTAATGAAAACGTACGTTTTAATAATTGTAGCACTATTTTTTTGCAATTGCTCTAATGAAGAAAATACTTCTTTTTTATAAATCGGTTTATTGAGAAATCGAACTGTGACCGGGAAACTAATGTTCCTCAACCATCTACTTGTTTCTTACATAGACAATAATAGGTTAGTGTTGATTATAGATCAGGTTTATCATGCGAGGCTTAGAAAAACAAAAAGCACGAGCCTTGACATGTGCTTTTTCGTTTTCATGCCGAGTATGATAAACCTTATCTATAATCAACACTAAGCTATTATTCTATTTATCCCACTTTTTATTCAGTAAGCCTTTTAATTTAAAAAGATTAGTTTAACTGGATAATTTCGCTGGATTTATGACTACATTTTGTCGAAAAAATGACGTCATTTCGTGCCGTGGTTTATAGCAGATATTTAATCAACGGGGTTTTAATCAACCGAATTCGCCTTAAAAGTGGGATAAAATGTGGCGTGTTCTGAGAAAACTGGGCAAAATGCTTGTGCGTAAAGTGTCATCCCAGATTATCCTGTGCAGTCCGCACAGGCTAATCCCGGACGACACTTTCCGCCTAAACTGGATTTTCGCTAAGAGGAGACATCATTTAAACGAACAATTCCAAAAAAGCGGAAATTGTCGTCCCTGATTAGCCTGTGCGGACTGCACAGGCTAGTATGGGATGACAATTTACGCACAAGCATTATGCCAAGTGTTCTCAGAACACGACACATATTATGAGTATGTTAACTGACCGCCATGCTATAACTGAAAAAAACTGTTGACAACGGTGAAAATCCCTATAATCAAAACAAACAAACCTTTTCTTGAGAGGCACTGTGCGACTGTTTCCGCAAGTCAGAGCTCAGCGTCTGAAGACTGCGCTTCCGGTCTTGCCGTCTTCTTAGAGCGTCTCGAACCTTGCCGAGTAAAATAACGGAACTGTGACCACCTAATAAAATATTCTGGGTCGGAACCTGACCGGTCCGTAAAAGTTTACTGCTTAGAACCATTTTTGGCTTTAACCCTTTGAGCGCTGGAACCGAATTTTAAAGGCCTTTACAAACAGTTTGGATCCAGATGGGACGCCACAGAACGTGGCGTCTCATTAGGATCCAAACTGTTTGCTATTCTGACAGTATTCTTTGAAACAAAATCCAAGAAAATGCTAATTTTATAAGTTCAGCAGACGACATTTAAGCAGACGACAAATTTCCCAGCATGCAAAGGGTTAAGGTTCTGAATGTAGATGTAAAGTTTATTTTATTTGCAACATATTGCATCTTTTACAAATCAAACGATTTTTCTTTTTTGTGTGAATAGAATATACAATATTGGTTTCCAAAAGGACATATGTAGTTAACAATATGTCTCTTGAGTATAACATTAACCCATTTATGCCTAGCGTCTAGAAAAAAGGCCTTGGCAAACAGCGTAGACCCAGATGAGACGCCGCATGATGCGGCGTCTTATCAGGGTCTGCGCTGATTGCTTAAAGGAATTTCTGTAAGAAATATTCTAAATATAGAAATAAATATACTAGACATCTCTAATTTTGGAAATAAATTGATCCAATTGAGAAGGATGGGAGAGTCCACAAGGCATAAATNTGTCGCTTCGTGTGTCACGGAAAATATCGTGTGTCGTTTTGAGTATCGCGCAAAATATCGTGTGTCGCTTCGTGTGTCGCGCAAAATATCTTGTATCGCTAAGTGTGTCGTGTGTCGCCCATGATGAAAGAATGGCAAAATTATAGATGGCACTATCCGGATTCCGTACTTTTCGATATTCCGTCATACCTTATATATTTTACAGACATAAACTAATATGGCGTAGAGAAAAAAACACACTCGAAGACCCGATAAAACAATATTTACAGCGTATTTTTTTCAGTACCAACTATATTTCTAGCACACTTCATGTCCATTTATTATCGTGTAGTCTCCAATGTACCATGTTCCATCATTATAATTGTATAAGCTTTAACCACCAAGGTGTCATGAGCACAGCAAAAACTATGCAAATAAAAATCGTGCAAAAGTGTTAAACATTTGCTATTAGTACGCTTTGTTTTGAAAATTCTGATACAACTTTATCAACATTTCCTTTAAATTTGGCTTTACACATAAACTTAAAATTGTATGCATTGGAATATTGTTGAAGCCCGCAAACGTCAAGCTACGCATAAAACTACATGAAATAATTATATTGCTGACAATAATGCTCCTCTCAATTGTTCCGTGGACTAAGTTTTATTTGAAACAAAACTTTCAAAAATGATTTATGTGCTACGAGTCGAGTCATATATGGGCATTTTATCTGTTTGAAGCTTCCGTGATCATGTTCCGTCAACTTCCAGGAAGTAAATTAGCTTCCATATGTCATTTAAAGCAGCCTTGTCGAGCCCATAAACTTCCAAAACAAAAACACACACCAGCGGTTCCATTAAACGTGATAACACCTTGTAAAAATGCTCGACGACGATTTATTAAATTTAAATATATATAACAGGGCCTATACTGTATATGCACAGGCTTATCAGGGACGACACTTTCCGCATTTCAGGTAATTTTCGTTAAAAGGAAGTCTGAAACGACACTTTACGCACATGCATTAAGTCCCATTTCCCCGTTAGTATTTCAAGTACGAACTTGATGTGTTTCCTGTATTCATAATTCGTTTTGTTTCTGCACGGGTTTCAAGTGGTCAATTACAAACAAAACACCATTTATTTAGTTCCATTGTCTTGTTTTATACCTTATATCACGAAAACACCTACACTCAATGTAAAGTACCCCACCCCTTTTTATTAACCTATTCCATTATACAGGTATCTTTACTGATGTTTGTCATAGATCTTCGACACGTGCAAGAATTACCAGAACCATTGATCAATATTTATATTTATTGATAGATCTTTGCCTGAACTGCAAGACTAATTTGGTGGAATACTTATAGATCATAGGTTAAATACTGTTATTAAATGTACTCGCAGATTCATGTAACGGTGATCCTTGTAACTATATTGTGTTGATATTTGACAGAGATATTAAATATGTATCTAAGTTGTTGTTGCACATTAACCAAGCTTTCAACGGTAAGATTTTTTTTGGCAAATGACCTACATCTGTAAATTCCAGTATAGCACGCATGACGCGAGGCTGAATCAAAATAGAAATAATTGCTGTGTTTAATTGCTACGAACGTGGGTGTCTTGATTAATACAGGTTCTTAGTTTTGCTTTATGTAAGAAATAGTAACAATTTCTAATCGTTTTCTCAGTAAGCTCCCTTTGGTTGACCGATTCTCTTTCTAATTAACCTATTTATCAATGCGCGTGAAACAAATGATCTATCCTTAACATTATATTTAATTCAATGACATTATTCATTTGGTATAAATATTACAATTGGTGTGAAGTATGCGAAAAAGATTCAAATAATATAATCGTGATCGCTGGTATTCGTAATAAATATTACGGAACTACTTTGTGATTTCCAATTAACGACTAGCCAAATAACCGCCAAAATGGCCGTCATTGATTAGTTATTATCGCGGCTACCACAAACTATGACAAATTCCTATTGAAGACAATGGGATTCATCGTTAATTCAGACGGAGCTAAGTAAAGTAAGCATTCATGTTTTACTTCAAACAATGACATATTTATGCATCTGATTGTTTGGAAGACAAATCACATTACATATTAGCCGCTTCAAACGGGACGCTTCAAAAATCAAGTTGCAGCATTTACAGTTCAATAATCGATTAAATTTCTCATGATTCTTAGAGCCGACCACATTCTTGGAACATACAATCATCTTTATTTATTTTATGATTAATGTCTTTCAAAACTTTGGCAAACTGTATGAAATGAATGTGTATACTCTACATTTTGTTAAATTTCTTATTTTGTGACCATGGACAATTGTCATGGGAGTTCTTGACCATGTATGTTCCTGGTGATGTCATATTATTACAATAGGTTATCTATGGTTATATGTTTATTTGCAATTTTGTCACTTGACAACTCCATATTATCTTCCTTGCATTATTCTGATCCAAATGTTACAATGAAACCATAACATAAATGTTCTTTATATAAATATATTACACAAATTGTTGTTTTGTTTGTTAAGTAATACTAATATACTAAAATTAAACAAAGGACATTGTTTGGAGCATCAACACATATACAGAAACAAAATCTATTGATCCCTGAACATTTTCAAGCACAGGGTCATATGAGTCCTGTTTTTCAAAAGTCCCTGTAAATAAAACATTTTTGATATGTTTGCTCTTCTTGACATACCGTTTATATAACATACAAAGCAAGCGATTTTTATTTGAAAAAAAATAATATGTTCCCTAACTTTTCAGAATATGGTCAACTAAGACAGTACACAATATAAAACATGTCTCAAGATCCGAAAGAATCTTCGGTGAGGACACGCAGTGATTCTCGAGACAGAACAAGTGCTGACATGCCAACGTTGTCGCGATCAAATTCAAGAAGCGATTCCAAAGACAGGACAAGTCAGTCGGAAAGCAAAGATAAAATAAAACTGGAACCAACACACTCCAGGTCCAAAGATCAGATGTCATATTCCCGTTCGGATTCCAAAGAGTCTTCTAAATCAAAGCCAGAATCTACTTCAAAAATAAAACATGAGTCTAAAACATCCACAGATTCACCAGAAAGGAAGTCCAAAACGGAACCAGAGAAGAAAGCAAAGTCCACACCGCCTGTTTTGGAAAGTATCACCCCAGAACAAGAGCATAAGCCGATAAAACTCAAGCTCTCCCTTTCTCAGATTAAGGCTTTCACTCCATCGGTTGCTGAAGACTCTGATTCGGCTACTTCCTATGAAGACTATGCAACAGGATCCTCCAAGCGTCATAAGAAAAAAGATGGCAGTTCTGGGAAAAAGAAAAAGTAATCATTGTTATAATTCTTGCTAAATTGTTGTTTTACATTAGATTTTTTTTACATAATGTTATGTTTCAGAACAATTCCTTGTTTCATAGCAATAGTTCATGTATACCTATTTATGTTTGAATGTCACATACACATACGTTTTGTTAGATTTGGATTCAATATCGATAATTAAGCAATTTTTTAAGTTCGATCCTATTGACATGTATTATTAAAGTACTTTCTTAAAATATTTTTTGCTTTGCAGAACAAAAGCAAAGAAGAAATCAAAAAGTCAAATGCCTGAGTCAGATTATCTGGCACCACCAACTCTAGACCTCATGGAGACTGGTCACACCCCTATGTCACTGCTCAGTGATACAGAAACCAGTCTGCCCTTAGAGCCGGAGCCCTTGCAGATGCAAAACATGGATGTTTCTACAGACAGCGCAACAGGCAACAGCTTTCTGGAGAAGGACGATGACGATTCTCTTATTCAGGAACGGTCTGTCTGTGTTTGTTTTGTCAGAAAATAAAATGTGCTTGTGTTTATGTTTATGTCCTACAGTTAATATTGACAGCCGTTTGAAATATACCTTATTGCTACAAACAACAGCTTTAAGAAAATGTCTGGTAACTCACATCTGGAAAACCAGGGAAGGCCAAATTGCTAATTTCCTTTACTAAAGGCTTTATTAAACAAAAGATTGTGCCTATCCTGCTTTTCAAGATTTATTTTGCCTTACTTTGCCATGTTTATTGATTACAATCCACTTTGGTAAACAGATGCTGAAGATAGAATTAATATTGTCAATTTACTTGCATTTATTTCTTGTTTGCAGTATGAAAATGTGCTCACTTTGTGGTTGTGGAAAAAAGACCCTGCTTGGCCAAGGTCCATTGCTCGTGTACGATCCAACCCCAGGATTTAATTTCCGCAAACCCCTTCCGAAGTCGCTAAAAGGGGCCAGTGGAGAGGCTGAAGACAAGGCTCAAGAAAAGGGGCCAAAGCCGTTAACTCAAAGGCGACAAAGGGGTCCAGGAAAAAAGTAACTTGTTAACTATGTTTTGTGAGTAAGTGAGCAAAAGCCATATATGATAGCAGTTAAGTGATTTCACTGAAAATTGATGTTTTGAGAAATATTAATTTTAATAAGGAAAGAGAGAAAAGCTTTCAATCAAATTTCACAATAATTATTTTAATTTTTACGGGATAACATTTTTGCACCAATAATAGGAAAATTAATTAGCGTTAATATAGTCAGTTGAAAGAAAAAAAGACAATGACTTGTCAGTATAGCACTTTCAGCAAATTAAATTGTGTCAAATGCTTTGGGACAACAGAGCAAAACGAACAATTAATTTCACTATCAATGGTGTAAAATGTTACTGAGAACCACAATGTTTTTTGTTTTTTTTACAGAGATCCATTCTGTTCACCGCGCCGATTCATTGATGACGAAATTAACGAAGGATTTGATGAATTGGCAACTGTTGGATTCACGGAGGACACGGAAGTTACATCGCTCTTTGAATCTTCAGGTAAAGTGGTACTAGAATAGAGAAAATGGTGTACTTTCAGATTCATCATTTGAATTGTGAAAAAAAAATGTTAATAGAGGATGTAATTCAATCTCTAAAAATTCATTTTCAAATTGAAATACATGTTTGCGTTAAAGTCATACTGCAATTTGTTAACCTTTTTTGCAAAATATTGTACCAAAGCATTCCCAAGCAACAACTTATGTTTGGATTTGTTGAGTGAAGTCCCTATGAAGGGATGTTATTTCTCCCCCTTTCAGCTGATATCCTTCATTTCAATGTAAAACAAATTTTACAAATAGTTATACATTTTTATGGATTTGTATACAAATGAAGAGTTTTGTTAAATCTTGTAAGGGAGGTTGGGCATTCCACATCCCTCCCCCCTGCGGTGGTTCTTC
Source organism: Dreissena rostriformis (assembly GCA_007657795.1). Classification (NCBI taxonomy): domain Eukaryota; kingdom Metazoa; phylum Mollusca; class Bivalvia; order Myida; family Dreissenidae; genus Dreissena; species Dreissena rostriformis. The sequence continues at coordinate 64,180 of VMBQ01004885.1, forward strand.
AATCACACCCCTGCTTATAAGTCATACTGCAATTTGTTAACGTTTTTTTGCAAAATATGGTTACAAAGCAACAACTCATGTTTTGGATTCATTCTTTGAGCAAGGTCCCTGTATTGTGTCCATCCCGTAAACAGGTCATGTGTATAGCCACCACTACTGTGCGGCCTGGTCCGATGGTGTCCGGTCAACTGATGACGGGACACTGGAGCTGGTGGACAAGGCAGTGGTCACTGGCCTTACACAGGTAAGGGGCCCAGCAATTTTTTTCATTCTTTATAAAGTACCCATAAAAAGTAAATTACAAATTTCTAAATAGTCATGAGAAAAATTCTCAAAAGCACATTATCTGCAAGTGAACAAATAAAATGAGCACTGAATTTGGACATTTCATGTAAAAAGGGAGGTAGAAGAATATTTTAATGGGTTTGTGCAATTTAGTACTAAGCAATTAAAAAGACCCATAATTCCAAATCTGAAGATTTTATGACGCAAATTTTCTCAATTTTAGAGGTTTTCGCGCTTATTTTTCCAAATGGCACGGTACCGGTACTTTTCCCTATTGGGCAAAATAGTCTGTTTTCACTTATCAATATAAGTGGGGAAATTTAAAATTACGGTCCTTAAATAGTTATAAAAGACCACTGTAAATCAGGGACCCAATTTTGTTCTCTTTCAGAAATGCAGCTACTGTGTACGCTATGGTGCTACGATCACATGCAGATATAGCAAATGCAATAAAGTCTATCACTATCCATGTGCCTCGGCTGGCGGATGTTTCCAGGTAAACTGTTGTTGCCATGCTGCAAATTGTAACATTGAAAATTTACATTTTATTTATTTCAAAGCAACAGCAACACACATCGTTTGAAATATCAGATTACAATATATATATTTTTTGTTTTCCTGCAAATTGTCAATTCAATGTTGGCATTATTTGCAAAAAAAATAAAATAAATAATAATAAATAAATCTTCATAGTTTAAAATGTAAAATTAAATGATTACTTGAATGAAAAAGGTGGAATACTTGCCTGGTGCTTGGAAGTAAAATGTAAAAATTTAAGTCATTTAAGACTTGAAATAATACTAGTATTTAAAATTTAAAGAGTTTGATTCAAATGTATGATCATTTTTGTAAAATCTTAAGTGAAATAAAAAACAATCTGGACTAGAAAAAATCTGTGAAAATAACATAAATATCAAAAAAATTCAGTTGCAATTGCAATGTTTAAATGTGAATTTAATGTTAGGGAATGTTAATAAAAAGGTGTGAAAAAAGGGCTGTTTTCCATATGTTTGTGAAGTTGCCTTGGTGACTTGGTCCCATCATTTTGTGTAAAAATGAGTCATGAAATTTTCAAAATTGTGAAAAAATTGAGTGGTGAACTGTTCAAAATTGTGAAAAAATGAGTCACAAACTTTTTTAATTTGTGTAAATTAGAGTCACAAACTTCTTAAAATTGGGAAAATTGTAGTTGCAAACTTGTCAAATTTGTGCAAAAATGGCCATTCTTTAAGAAGGAAAAAGCCCTGGACTATGTTCACATATTGACTACTTTTTCTTCTATTTTTCTAGGACATGAAGACCCTGTCGATGCTGTGTCCTGATCACTTGGAGGAGACAGATACTATAGGTTTGATAGACTCTTCTTGGAGCCTCGTTCCTGGAAAACTGGGCTTAATGCAAGTGCGTAAAGTGGCGCACAGGCTTATCTGGGACGTCACTTTCCGCTTGTATGGTATTTTTTGTTAAAAGGAAGTCTGTTCTTTGCAAAAATTCGGTTAAGGTGGAAAGTGTTGTCCCTGATTAGCCTGTGCGAACTGCACTGGATAATCTGGGACGACACTTGACACACATGCATTACGCCAAGATTTTCTAGAACGTGGCTCATTTCATCATTTCAGAGGGCAGAATTAAGCCCCCCCCCCTGCCCTTTGGTGAGGACTATACCTCATTATAATGCTTAGTAGATATAGTTATAGGTTTATTGGTTTTTGTAGCCACTGTTTGGTTTTGGTTTATCAACTTGGAAGTTTGTATCATTTTATGTTCGTTATGAACAAAATTATTGGGACAATGTCACAGGGTATGTTTATTTATTTTTAATTTTTTTGATACAATTGAGTGGCGCTCTGTGAAAAGGGGGCTCAATGCATGCGCCTAAAGTGTCGTCCCAGATAAGCCTGTGTAGTCTGCACAGGCTAATCAGGGACAACACTTTCCGCTTTTATATTATTTTTTGTTTAAAGGCAGTCTCTTCTTTGTGAAAATCTGGTTTAGGTTGTAAGAGTTGTCCCTGATTAGCCTGTGCAAATTGTACAGTTTAATCTGGGATGACACTTAACGCACATGCATTACACAGAGTTTTCACAGAAAGCGATTCCTCCCCCTCCCCCCCCCCTCCTCTCCCCCTTGTTGAGGACAATTCTTCATAAAGTTTAGAAGTAAATTTAGTTGTATGTTTTTTTGTAGCAACGGTTTGTTCACTGGGTATGTTTACATGTTAATGTTTTCAGTAACATATAAATATTAAAGTGTGTTTTTTTCAGGTTGCGATGAGTCTGTATGTGCCACCTGCAAGATGGTGGGTGACATCGCCATCCAGCTGTTCTGCACGAGCTGTGGCAACCATTACCATGGCAACTGCGTTCAACCGGCCGTAGAGGTCAACCCCACTGTTCGGGCTGGATGGCAGTGTCCTGATTGCAAGATATGTCAAAATTGCAGGTGAGGTGTCCTTTGTTACCATCAGAACAGGATTTTTTTCCTTTTCTATGAAGTATCTGTAAAAGGTAGTTTCGCAATTGAGGAAAAACTACAAAATTTTGCTGTCTGAAAAATTTCCTAAAGGGAAGTAAAATGTTTTCAATTTTGCTCCAAAAATGTATTTATTATCTGCAAGTGAACAAACAAACTGAACATTTCAAGCCAAAATGCATATACATCTTTATTAAGTTTGTGCAATTTATACCAAGCAAAGACCCATAATTCCCAATCTGAAAGTTTTACAACGCAATTTTTTCCAATTTCAGTGGTTTTTGCGCTTATTTTTCCCAATGTGGAAAATAAAATGGTTGCAGAATGAAATAATAACTGCCCAGATTGATGTTTTTCATAAGAATACAGGTCATCATAAAAAAGAGAAATTAAAAAAGAATGCCTCGTCTTTAAATTGTTAAACAAAATCTAGTCCCAATTCTACATTTAATGCTTATACAGCTTTCATAAATAATAATAATTGCTGACTTTTAATCTGCATAAACTTCACAATTAAATGCAGAGCACAAGGACCATTGCTGTTGCCTGCATAATTCTGCAGTTACTGCCCTTTGTTGCTGCTTCATAGTACATTTTTCTTTGAGCTTATTTCTTCAACTATAAGAGGAATCTACTGGATTTAACCCTTTGAGCGCTGGAACCGGATTTTGAAGGCCTTTGCAAACAGTTTGGATCCAGATGAGACGCCACAGAACGTGGCGTCTCATCAGGATCCAAACTGTTTGCTATTCTGACAGTATTTTTTGAAAAAAAATCATAGAAAATGCTAATATTAGAAATTTAGCAGACAACATTTTAGCAGACGACAAATTTCCCAGCATGCAAAGGGTTAAGTATTTGAACCTCGCTCTGGGAAAACCAGGCTTAATGCATGTGCATCAAAGTGTCGTCCAAGATTAGCCCGTGCAGTCTGCACAGGCTAAGCAGGGATGACACTTTCCACTTTTAATGGTATTATCTGTTTAAAAGAAGTCTCTTCTTTGCATAAATCCAGTTAAGACAGAAAGTGTCATCCCTGATTAGCCTGTTCGGACTGCACAGGCTAATCTTGGATGACACTTAACGCACATGCATTACACCCAGATTTAATTTTGATTTTGTGTTGTTGTGTTCTAGAAATCCTGGAGAGGACAGCAAGATGCTGGTGTGTGACCTCTGTGACAAGGGCTACCACACATTCTGCCTCAAACCTATGATGTCATCTATACCCAAAAATGGCTGGAAATGCATGGTGAGCTTTAGGCTTCCAAATATCTTTATCTTGTGAAAGTTCTTGTGTTTTGTTGAATGTGTGTTAATCTCTTGAAACATGCACTGGACTGAATTGTTCTTTGTCAAGAAATGCTCAAGTTATGAATACGGTAAGTTAAACATGGTCACTTGACAATGGATGGCTATTATAATATAAAACCTTGACTTTTCCACCAATCTTTATCCAGCATTGATGATTATGCAATAATTTTGGGACGCGTTCTGGGAAAAATATGCTTAATGCATGTGTGTAAAAAATTGGTTCAGATTAGCCTGAGAAGTCTGGCTAGGCTATTCAGGGAGGACACTTCTGCATAAACACAATTTTTGTTCAGAAGAGACTTTCTTTAAACAAAAAATTCCATAAAAGAGGAAAGTGTCTATTTTTTGTCTGTGCGGACTTCACAGGCTCATCTATGACAAAACTTTATGCACATGCAAGGAAGCCCCATTAACACTCAAAATCAATGAATATTTCATAAAATATTTAATAAAATAATGTTAACCCATAAAAAATCAGTATACCTTATAGCAATAGCCCAAATTTCAACACTAGATGTGGTCTGGTAACAGATTTAACAAGGTATACAATGTTCTTTTTTTTTGTGGGACAATATATTCAATACATATTCATGTACCATTTTAGTGTCCGTTTGTCGTATGAATAGATATTGTTGAGGGAAATTAAAATGGGGCTTTAAGTACAGTTTTCCCAGAATGCGCTTTATTCCATAAAAGCGCAAAGTGTTTTCCCTGATAAGCCTATGCAGACTGCACAGGCTAATATTGAACAACACTTTACACACATGCATTAAGCCCTGTTTTTCAAGAGTGCGGCTCAAATTTAATAAATGTTAAAAAGAAACTTAATTAAAGAACCAAAAATCTTTAGAAACAATTACCACTTAAACGTACATTTACCATAAACAGTAGTGGTTTCTTTGATAATAATTAATGGTTTTTCTAACCTCTAAGTCATTTCATTTCACAGAACTGTCGTATATGTGAGGACTGCCAGTCGCGGACTCCCGGAAGCGGGAAGAGCTCACGCTGGCACCACAACTTCAGCGTCTGTGATAGCTGTTACCAGCAGCGCAACAAGGGCCTGTGCTGCCCTCTGTGCGGGAAGGCGTACCGACACTTTGCGCAGAAGGAAATGGTGCCATGCAATATGTGCAAGAAGTAAGTTTATTTCTGTTACCTCTTATCTTGTTAACGATATTTTGCGTTGTTAATGTTCTTGCAAAAGGAAATGGTGTCATGCAATTTGTGCAAAAATAAGGTTGCATTTCGTTCCACTCAAGGAGATTGAGTTCTGATATCAGTTAATTTGTAAACAATATTTTGAGTTGTAAAAAAACCAAGAGTTATTCTAGTAATATGACAGGTAAAATTTGCTTTTTTTAAGTAACTTGTAATGATTATTAATATCGATACTTTTACAATTATGCTGCCATGAAAAAGGTTGTATAATAATTATTTTTAACTGACTAGTTGTTTTTATCCTGCTGGTTGGTAGGTTTCAAAAATGCAAGCAGGTGCTAAACATAGAATCAAATTTGTACGGCATTATCATAAAGCTGAGTGCTATTTGCTGTGCACAAGTTTTTTCCTGCCCTCTGCAATCCTATAATCCATTTTCAGAATGGTGCATATAGAGTGTGATGAAGCCATAGATTCCACAATCATACGACAGCTGAAGGGTGACGAGCCCCTGGATTACATGTGCAAGATTTGCAGAAATAGGGACCCTGAGGTATACAAGTCAATAAAAGAAAAGATGCTTAATTCAGCCTCTTGGAAAACAGGTGCTTAATGCATGGTCGTAGAGTGTTGTTCCATATTAGCCTGTGCAGTCATCTCAGGCTAATCTGGAAAAACACTTCACACACATGCATTAAGCCCCGTTTTCCTATAGCAAGGTGCAATTTTATAACAATATCATACATGTGTCACAAAACCAGCTATTTGTATTTAATTATATGTATGCCAACAAACCTTGTGGGGGTTTACTTGAATCACCCGGTCGGTGTGTCTGTCACGCTGCACATGTGTACTTTGTGTCTCAAATTCGTCACTCCGTGCATAAACATAAAACTTGATATATATTTTGTTTATTATATGAAAGTTTATTGAAATGTTGAATAGAATATGTAGTAGTGCAAAACCATATATTAATAGATGACCTGATATTCTTTGCAGAGTAATGTGCACTTGAACAAATGCAATATTTGGATACTTAATTATTGTCCATGTGTACTTATTTTTTTGCTAACAGTTGTCTGTTTTATAGAATTATTGGTTCCTTGCAGATGGATAGGCAAGACTATTTATAGAATTATTGGTTCCTTGCAGATGGATATGCCAGACTATTTATAGAATTATTGGTTCCTTGCAGATGGATATGCCAGACTATTTATAGAATTATTGGTTCCTTGCAGATGGATATGCCAGACTATTTATAGAATTATTGGTTCCTTGCAGATGGATATGCCAGACTATTTATAGAATTATTGGTTCCTTGCAGATGGATATGCCAGACTATTTATAGAATTATTGGTTCCTTGCAGATGGATATGCCAGACTACCCATTGGCAGGGGTTCCAGTCCTACCTCTTGAAGATTCCGTGTCCATGGACAGTCTGTACCCATCTAAAGGTGAGTGGCCATTTGAACTGGTTGTAAAAAAGAACACGTTTTTTCTACTATAAAGTCTTAAACGTAAAGATTTTTTGAAGGCTAGTTAAAAGAAATCTGCCATATTTGTATGGGATCCTTGATTGGGATATTTGATTTTTGTTTTTGATTGCAACATTTTATTTTGGTATTTTATTGAATTTTGCTATTGCACTTTTTTGTGATATTCGATTGTGATTAGGTAATCGAATGCATTTTTTCAGCTGATTATCGATTTGCATTATTTGATTGCACTGTTTTATTGTGTTTTTTATTGCGAAATTTGATTGTGATATTTGGTTGACATATTTTAATTTACGTTTTGCTTGTGATATTTGAGAATGAAAGCAGAACACAATATTTGGTTATGGTATTTAATTGTAATATATGATTTTAATATATTATTGTGATACTTAACTGACACGTTTAATTGGAATATTTGATTGTGAGATTTAATCACCATATTCGATTACAGTGGATATCATTATTTGAACCTTGTCTGGGAAGACTAAATGCATGTGCGGAAAGTGTTGTTCCAGATTAGCCTGTGCAGTTTGCAAAAAAATTCAATAAAAGCAGAAAATGTTGTCCCTGATTACCCTGTGCAGACTGCAAAGGCTTATCTGGGACGACACTTTACGCACTTAGCTTAATTCCAGTTTTCTTTGAACAAGTCTCATTTAATTGCATATTTGATTGTGTTATTTCTGTACCTCCCCCAGTGTTGACTGGAGACGTGATGCTGGGTCCAGGGGACATACCCGAGGAGCTGTTGGGTGAGGACAGCTCCCAGCACAGCAACTCCCAGTTCCCACAGCTGCCCCACAACGAGGACTCATGCTCCAGTATGGACCTTGACCTACACGGCATGGTGAGACAGTGCTTTTTTAAAAAAATGGGCCGAAATTTTGTCCCAAATTCAGCCCCACTCCTTATCTGAGAAAGCAAAAAATTCCCTTATGACAGCCTAAAATTACCAATTGAATTTGTATTCCCCCGGTAGGGTGGCATATAGTGATTGTACTGTTCGTCTGTCTGTCCGTCCGTCTGTCTGTCCTTCTGAAATTCCGTCACACTTGCGTTTAGGTTTCGAAAAATTGTCATAACTTTTGCAATATTGATGATAGCAACTTGATATTTGGCATGCATGTGTATCTCATGGAGCTGCACATTTTGAGTGGTGAAAGGTCAAGGTCATCCTTCAAGGTCAAAGGTCAAAATAAAAATAAAAATGAAAGCGGCGCAGTAGGGGGCATTGTGTTTCTGACAAACACATCTCTTGTTAAATATTTTTTTAATATTGAAAACACTTTATTTTCAATTTTTGAGTATTTGTTAGCATAAAAACATCAATACAAATTACCCAACTATGAAAATCAATCAAAATGATGCGATTTTTAACAATCCATAGGGCTCTGGCCCCATTGACAAAATGGTCAAAAAACACCGACAGATATGTGGAGGCCAACATACATCAAAGGGATATTATCATGAATCTTCGGCTAACAATTGAATTTAGGGCTGCACAAACTGCCTTTCCCTGTACAAGTATCAGAAATCAAACAATAATGTTATTGTCCTACTTGTAATTTCAGCTGTCTCCATCCTTCTTTCCTAACACGGATATTGCGTTTGGACGCGGCAAGTTGGTCGCCATGGCGAGAAAGAAGATGGCTCTGGCTGGGAAATCTAGGGTAGGTTTGAATGAGAGAGGGTAAATTGACTTCATGATGAGACTTTAAAGACCTTGCTCATAGCAATACAGACATCTACACATAACACGGCACACACATTTTACTAGTCTTGTCTGCTCCTCCTAACAAGGGATTTTTTCCAAGGACAAGCTGAATGTTATGGCTGATTGTCATACAGAGCCAGAAATTCTTTTAATTACATATTAAACCATTGATGTTTAAATATTAAAACTTAAAGTACCACTATGTGAAATGTTGTTAATTAAATAACAAACACAAGGAAGTGCTGTCAAATTCAATAAAAGAAAACATGATAAATGCACAGTGTTTATTAAACAAACCATTCATTAACCCTTTGCATGCTGGGAAATTTGTCGTCTGCTAAAATGTTGTCTGCTGAATTTCTAAAATTATCATTTTCTTTGATTTTTTTTTCAAAGAATACTATCAGAATAGCAAACAGTTTGGATCCTGATGAGATGCCACGTTCTGTGGTGTCTCATCTGGATCCAAACTGTTTGCAAAGGCCTTCAAAATTCGGTTCCAGCACTGAAAAAAGTGAAAGAGTTAACATTGAATGAGTATAAATCACAATAGGATGAGTAAAAAATTGCTGGGACTTATCGTACAGGACGAGTTCCGTATGATATAATTTGAGTGCCTTTCATAAATTGTTTGATTTACATGCCTTATAGAAACACTCACATTTTTTGCACATTCATCATACAAGTTTTGTTCTAATAATGTGTCCACGTTGTTCTTAAAATTTGTTTTTTTGATGGAATTACATTTGATGTGAATTTTTTGCGTCAAATCTTCATGAAACTTAGTCTGCATATGTGTCCCTATGATATCTTGGACGAGTTAGAAAATGGTTCCGGTTGGTTGAAAAACATGGCCGCCAGGGGCGAGGGGGTTCCTTATATGGCTATAGTAAAACCTTGTTAGCACTCTCGAAGTCACATTTATTGTCCAATCTTCATGAAACTGAGTCAGAACATGTGTCCGAACGATATTTTGGACGAGTTCGAAATTGGTTCCGGTTGGTTGAAAGGGGGCGGGGCAGTTTTCCTTTATATGGCTATAGTTAAACCATGTTAACACTCAAGAAGTCACATTTTTATGCCCCCGGAAGGGTGGAATATAGCAGTTGAACTGTCAGTCCGTCCGTCTGTCTGTCTGTGCGTTTGCTGAAAACTTTAACGTTGGTCATAACTTTTGCAATATTGAAGATAGCAACTTGATATTTGGCATGCATGTGTATCTCATGAAGCTGCATATTTTGAGTGGTGAAAGGTCAAGGTCATCCTTCAAGGTCAAAGGTAAAAAAAAAAACGTTAATTGCATGTGTATCTCATGGAGCTGCACATTTTGAGTGGTGAAAGGGCATGGTCAAGGTCATCCTTCAAGGTCAAAGGTCTTCTTTTTTTTTTTCTTTTTTTTTCAAAGCGGCGCAGTAGGGGGCATTGTGTTTCTGACAAACACATCTCTTGTAAGTTCAATCTTCATGAAACTTGGTAAGAACATTTGTTCTAATAATATCTGGGCTGAGTTTTAAAATGGTTCTGGTTTGTTGAAAAACATGGACGCCAGGGGGTGGGGCATTTTCCTAATATGGCTATATTTAAACCTTGTTAACAATATAGAAGTCACATTTATGGTCCCATCTGTATGAAACTTTGTCAGAACATTTGTTCTTATGATAGCTGGGCTTAGTTTGAAAATNAGCTCAAAAACTTGGTCACAAGGTCAAATAAAACAAAACATGTTAAATACTCTAGAAGTCACTTTTTTGATCCAATCTTCAGGAATCAGCTCATGCTTTCTCAGAATAGTCTAGTTCCTTTGGCTCATAGGTGAGTGCCTTAGGGCCCATGGCCCTCTTGTTGTGAGTATTATACTGTCATTAGGTAGGATCGCTGGGACAAACTCTGGGTCTTCACATATTGCACAGAAATGAAAAAGATATTGTTTTTGATTATCTCAGGGTCGTGGTATTGGTCATAGGGGAAGACCCATTGGCACCATCAAACGCAGAGGTCCAAAACCAAAGGTGAGCAATGTAAAGAAATATGTAAAATAATTAATGTACTTAAATGAACCATTATTGAAAATTATTATCTGCAGGATACTTGACTCTTATGTATTGTGAACAGTTGATATGCGTTATGTTTTATTAGTAAAAAAACTAATAAACAATATTTTGGTAATTGAAGTACTATGTTGTTCCGCATTTAGGTAATATTTTTCATTGTTCACATTCCCACCCAGGGGTTTTTCGCTTCTGTTTGGGAAGAGGCCATAGCCGATTAATTTTGTGAAAAACCTGTTCCACCAGAATTTATTGCAGGTGATTGAATTAAAAGCTGCTTATGTCAGTTTAAGTTGTTGTTGATGTTTTCAACATAACTTTATTTTCATTGAAGATGAGTTCTGGATTGCGAGACAGCAAGAAGGAGAAAAATAACGACACGGACGACGATGACGACGATCATCCAAACACCATAGTGCTGGCCAACAAGGCAGACAAGTTCACATTAGATCAGGTAAGCGTTTGTCTGGAAATGTTGGGCTTTAACCCATTTATGCCTAGCATCTAGAAAAAAGGCCTTGGCAAACAGCGTAGACCCAGATGAGACGCCGCATGATGCGGCGTCTCATCAGGGTCTGCGCTGTTTGCTAAAAGGAATTTCTGTAAGAAATATTCTAAATATAGAAATAAATATACTAGACATCCCTAATTTTGGAAATAAATTGATCCAATTTATAAGGATGGGAGAGTCCACTAGGCATTAATGGGTTAATGTGGACCTTCAAGGGAGAGTAATCTGAGCATATTAGTATACAGATACAATAAAAGTTGTCTTATTCAAGTAAGAGTCATTGCACAGTTTTCTCCCTTTAAATAAAACAACATTAAATTAGAATGTTGTAAACAAAAAAACAAATCAATAAAATGTTAACTACACCTTAAACAGTCTCTGTAACCAAACATCTGAATCTCAAACCAAAAATTAGGTATTTTGAGACTGATTATGGGATTTTTTTTACCTTTTTTTTCATTGGAAATATGACTTGTTTGGCTAAAATNCGTCTAGAAAAAAGGCCTTGGCAAACAGCGTAGACCCAGATGAGACGCCGCATGATGCGGCGTCTCATCAGGGTCTGCGCTGTTTGCTAAAAGGAATTTCTGTAAGAAATATTCTAAATATAGAAATAAATATACTAGACATCCCTAATTTTGGAAATAAATTGATCCAATTTATAAGGATGGGAGAGTCCACTAGGCATTAATGGGTTAATGTGGACCTTCAAGGGAGAGTAATCTGAGCATATTAGTATACAGATACAATAAAAGTTGTCTTATTCAAGTAAGAGTCATTGCACAGTTTTCTCCCTTTAAATAAAACAACATTAAATTAGAATGTTGTAAACAAAAAAACAAATCAATAAAATGTTAACTACACCTTAAACAGTCTCTGTAACCAAACATCTGAATCTCAAACCAAAAATTAGGTATTTTGAGACTGATTATGGGATTTTTTTTACCTTTTTTTTCATTGGAAATATGACTTGTTTGGCTAAAATATTGCTATGACTTTCTTTTTAAGTAAGCATATAACTATCCTTACAATAAATAAAATGCTGATTGCTTCATTTAAATTAATTAAAATTATTTTACGCCCGTACAGACAGACACGTTGAGTTGCTATTCAAAAAGTACATCTTTATATCAAATGATCAAATCTG
>VMBQ01004886.1:0-25841 GCA_007657795.1 Dreissena rostriformis
ATAAGAATTACACACGTTTAACACGCACATAATACACGCTATGATAGGCTTTTTTTCAGCGTAGCTCTCTTACCTAGTTTTGTTCGTTATTGACTTTAATTAATACCTAAAAGAATGTTGGAGAAATTGCCTGCCAGTAGACCTAAATGAATAATTCTGAGGATAGCATTGACTAATTTGAGAGCATTGCCCCTAAACTTTGGATACTTTTTGTTTTTAGATAAATGGACAATCAGTTGTCTATTAGGCCTATTTATTTCTAGTCATTGCTTACGAGTATTGACTGTTATATTTTTCAAGCTGAATATCGGTAAGCTCTTTGTTTATGTAATGAACGTATGGTTCGTTAATTGAAGTAATTAAGCTTCCACAAGTTACATCGTAACTAAGGAAAGGCCAGTGTTTGGAAGGCCGATCGTGTCCTATTCGATAGTCAATGTCTAATTACACCATGTGTCTTGCAGAGTTCTTCATATATAGTGCATGCGTGTTCAGGTTTTAATGTAATATCGTTTCTATACCATAATGTAATTCTTACAAAATTATCACGATAATACATTAGCATATTGTATTATATATTACATATTGACGATCCAGTTTATAAATAACGTCTCATAACAATTCTCGCATGGTGTTTAATGAGAATGCTGGCCTTTGTCTAGTCAAGTCAGTTGTACAAATTGACTAAGTGGCTTACAATATCATTAAAATTAAATCCTAACGCTCACACTATTAGTGGTCCCTGTTATCGGATACTATAGAAGCGTCATACTGGAGATTATTTTAAAAAGAGTGCAATGTCTAGCCATATGAAAACAACACGATTCAGTTGTCCACATCGGGGCTCAAAGGCTAAAAGTTCAGACGTAAGGTGGCGCATATGTATCATTTGCATTTTATAATTTATGTCGTTTCCGCAACTTAGTTACTGTGTCCCGCAAGTTAGTAAACAGGTTCTTACGACTAAGTAACTCGTGGGAACTACTTTATAAGTCTTGGGAACGTCATAGCAACCGGTAACCCTTAGAAACGAAAAAAGAAACCAACCAAACTTCAAGTTGTTTGCTGCATGTTTCAACCTGGTCATTTCAATTAAGGCTAACATTTCCGACTACATTAATTGGGGCTATTAAAAAGTAAGTTTCTTCCGCCCTAGACGATAAGTCTTTGTGTTATGGTGCTATGTATAAAGCCAACTTCAGTCCATCGTTGTCCAAATTGTTTAAGCTAAGTTTAAATTACGAAACGTATCATGTTAATGCGAACAGTATTGCTTACGTATTGACATATATTTATTACATACAAGTGAATGGTAGTATGGCTTTCTTTTCAGGTAAACCGGCGGCAATTGTTCGTGAAGTGGTGTACGTTCTATTATTCCTATTGAATCCGATATAAGAGATTTACCAAATATATATTCAGTTAAGAGATAACCGAGATTATGTTTAGCATGTTTCCGAATTTATTGTTATTGTTATTGGAAAACAATTTGAGAGAGCAGAAGATTGAAATATGCATATATTTGAAATAGTGTTCAATTATGTACATACTAGATTTGAAATGTGATATCTGTATTTAAGAAAAATCAACACTAAGCCAACTGTGCTGTGTTTCGCAACAACAACAACATATGTCACACAGATGTATTGGTCTGATTAATGATATTATATGAATATGGATCTTTTTTTATACCATCATTCAGTTTGAAAAACAAAATATGTCGATAACCATGTCGTAAGATATGTCCGTGTATGTTAATTATCAGCTGAGTGAGATCTGGGACATCTATATCAAATATCAATGATGACACTTGTGAATTTACAATAAAGCTGGTTTGACGATACAAGTTCATAAAAGTTTGCATGTCGATCCCTCAAACCTGGCAGATGACAGAAGTAGTCAAATTATTAAGGTTTGAAAACATAATTCACTCATACACTTTCTTGTTGTACTTAACCTTTCATTAGCTCGTTTGTTTCATGGTAATTTCGACGAAGTCGTAAACTTCATATAAGCTAAGTAAGTCTCCGTCACAGTCGCGTTTGACAAAACAATAATGAGTACAGTCTTTGCGATTTGTTAATTGCGACATAGCCTGTTTGTTGTTAAGTCGAAGCGATCCGTTGTTTCAATTTGTAAACACATATGTTATAAGTTGAAAGCTTGTATTTTCCGTAGATCCCAAAACATAATTTACGTTTAATTGTCCTTTATTAGACCTTCCAAATTTTACTTCGCACAATAGTGTTTGCATTTTATTAACAATCACTTTGAACGTTGTATGTTCTGGCTACTTTGTTTGACTTCATGCCCATTGTCAATTCAACGTGTTTATCATTTCTTGTTTTAAAAATAAAAGTTTCCCTGGTATGTCAACCGTTTTCATACACCATTTATTATGTTTTAACGCGTTAATTTTCGTGCACCATATGTTTCACTTGTTTTTAGCATCTGTTACTAGAATAATAACGGTGAGGCGTAATAAACACAGCCCTAAGGCCCACAAATGTTTATTGTTTTCAACAACATCCTAATAACTACATTATGGAGGTTGGCGAATGGTGTTATTATTATTATTATTATTATTATTATTATTATTATTATTATNTCTTTTCAGGTAAACCGGCGGCAATTGTTCGTGAAGTGATGTACGTTCTATGATTCCTATTGAATCCGATATAAGAGATTTACCAAATATATATTCAGTTCAGAGATAACCGAGATTATGTTTAGCATGTTTCCGAATTTATTGTTATTGTTATAGGAAAACAATTTGAGAGAGCAGAAGACTGAAATATGCATATATTTGAAATAGTGTTAATATTAGTGTTTGAAATGTGATATCTGTATTAAAGAAAAATCAACACTAAGCCAACTGTGCTGTCTTTCGCAACAACAACAACATATGTCACACAGATGTATTGGTCTGATTAATGATATTTTATGAATATGGATCTTTTGAATACCATCATTCAGTTTGAAAAACAACATATGTCGATAACCATGTCGTAAGATATGTCAATGTATGTTAATTATCAGCTGAGTGAGATATGGGACATCTTTATCAATGATGATACTTGTGAATTTACAATAAAGCTGGGAATTGGTTTGACGATAAAAGTTCATAATATTTTGCATGTCGATCCCTTCAACCTGGCAGATGACAGAAGTAGTAAACTTATTAAGGTTTGAAAACATAATTCACTCATACACTCTTTGTTGTACTTAACCTTTCATTAGCTCGTTAGTTTCATGGTAATTTCGACGAAGTCGTAAACTCTTATATTTTTCCGTTCGAAGATGAATATTTTTTATTCCACACCACACTATACATTAATTATTAATTTAATATCAGGGATGTAAAATGCAAAAAAAATCAATAGAAAAAATAAGTTGAAAGACATTATTTATATGCGTAAAACTACGGAAATAAGGTCAAAAACCAATCAAATCAACACAAGATACAGGTTCATACACGACGTAATGATTACATGGTGGTGTAGAGATAGAGCGGTCGCTTTCGCCACAAGAGGTACTGGGCTCAAATTCCTCGGCAGACAAACTTCTTTTTAGTTTTTTTTCCCTTTCTATTATAACTATTTTAGACTATTCCAAGTATTTAAGTTTGGTTATTGTGTTCGATCAAACTTATTCTGACACATTATACATTATAGATTACTTTAGTTACATTCCATCTTTACATGTAGAGATTACCATACTGAAAAGCAGGTGTATATGAAGATGAATGTTTATGTATTATATTAAGGAATTGGGGTTTGTAATGTGTATGAATAAATATTCAACATACAGAAAAAGTAATATATACTAACTTTTTAACTAATGTTTATGTTTGTGTTACTGTTCCATTTTCAGTGTCATCGCAAAACATATAAAGCATGTTTTGTTGAGCATGGATACACGAAATGTATAAGGAAATAACGCATATTAGGCATTTTTCTGCGTAATATAAATTATAACTATTTGAATTATACAAACGCTTATTGTTGCTTGATTGTTGTGTTCTCTTTATGCAACGTGTTCGCATGTCTTTCTATAAAAACTACGTGCTCACATGTATTTCTTTAACAACTACGAGCTCACATATCTTTCTTTAACAACTACGTGCCCACATGTATTTCTGTAACAACTACGTGATCACATGTCTTTCTGTTACAACTACGTAATCATATGTCTTTTCGTACAAACTAAGTGCTAACAAAGCCGTGATTTCGAACGTACACATTAAAAACAAACAAACACAGAATTACGTATGCAATTTGAATGTATTATCGTGTAACAATGTTTTAAGAATGATTATCGTTAATATTCATGTCGAGAAATTCACCAAAATATAATCACCCTTTGATATTTAATGTGTGGTAAATCAGTCTTTATATGCTTGTTATAAACCTTTCTATCACGTGGTATGATAAGTAAATCAATACTAGTACTAAAAAAAATTGAGCGATTGAACGTGCCATGGCCTTTTTATAACAAATGAGAGCTTGTCAGAAGTCGTTTCGCATATCACTTCAGTCTTACCAACTGTAAAATAATTCCCGTTTTGTTTTCAATGTTTCAATTTACAAGACACCTTAAACAGGTAAATATAATTATTCCTTGTATGGGACTTAAATTACTTCGATTAGTAGTTGATATTAACAATGAAATTACGAACACATTTTGTATTGCGTTAAAATTATTCAAATTTGTATAAAATCGGTACCATCTTAACAGATTTATCATGAATGACTTGACTACATGAACATAAATTAGCTACTTTCTTCCTAAGGTCGTATTTGCCGTTTTTGCTTGAACATGGCAAGTAGCATTCAGACCAGAGCAATTCCTTTCACGAGTTAAACAGGTATTCAAATATTTCAAATTCATTAGCACATATTAAAATATATTTTATCAGTTAAAATATCATTTTATCATTTTATAAAAAGATAAATAGTAGCCTGTGTTCAGGAGACAATTGCTTTAATTTAGATTATGATACACAACTGTGTCTTTAAATTTCATCTGGATGAAGAACATTAGTTTTTGCCGAAAGGTTACACAACACCAATACGATTGGAACAATACCCATGCACCAATTACAATACAAATGTTTTTTGAAATGTTATACGATACGTGCTATTTGTATATATAGATATTTTCCTATTTGGAGCATATACCATATATAATTTGAAATATATTCGAAATATACTTTTCTTATTTAAATTTACACTTTTTAATATATAAACCGCTGTCATTAAGCTAGAATTCCCCTTTTTCTCTGAAAGAACTCAACTTCAGGCTAGATTGTTTTTCTTCCATTGCTTCCAAACGTGTTTTTTGTATCATTAAAACTACATGTTGTTGTATATATAACTTACCATATGTATGTGCAGATATCTAACATGACCTAATATTCCTCACCATCAAGCGGTTATACAGTTCTTTGTTATCTTTTATATGTGGAATGATGGTCATATTGCCTGTTTCCTGAAAAAAAACGTATCATATCATATCATATATTAAAGAAATGTCCATTTTTACGTGCTGCAGATCACCTTTCTGAAACATATTTCCTGATCCATGAATCATATCAGTTCTTGATCTTATTTATGTTCGGAAAATGACAATTTTAACAAGCAAACAACTGTACTAATACTATTTCTATCATCTTTATCCTATTAAAAATTTATAAAGAGCGTATAGCGTTTCAAATTAAATAAGATTAACGTAAACACTGCGTTCATTCACAAAAAACGATCATAATAAGTTTGGTCATGAACTCAAATTCAAAGAGTAAGCAACACACATTGACAATTCTGTTCGGAATAATGCGGAATTTGACGCCGCGTATGATATACTATATTTTGACCTGATTGAAGTTACTTATAAAGTACAATTTGTAGCTAACCCAAAGTAAGAAGACGCAATTGTCCATGTTCCATATCAAAACGAAACCACATGATTCAACAGATACTATGTGACCGGACCGGGGATCAAACCGCGATCTTTTGACTTGTGATCTATCTGTACCATCTGCATTATAATTTTGTGAAATTATTTAATCTACGTAATTAAACGTTCGAGACATTTCAAATCTTACATGGCATTCCATTCTGGTTTTGGTGGGAAATCTTGTTTTGTTACAACTGTGTAGTATTGTTAACTTGCAAAATTAACCAGTCTCCCTTGCATACTTAAACTTGTTTAGATAAATACGTAAAACGTGGCATTGTACAAACGAATTGTAAATATTTAGCCAAGGGTTAAGGTGGACAAAATGCCCATTTTGTTATTTAAACATGTTCAATCACACAATAAATTAAACTTTAAATGTTATATTTGTCCATGCACAATTTAATGGACTTGTTTAAAGATCAGATTGTGAAAAAGACAAAATGGCAAAAAACAATCTATACATCAGAGAGCGAAATACCACTATTGACGTAGACGCATCACAAAAAATAGTAGTATCATTTAAGATTGATAACATTATAAAACAAACGCGAAAGAATGTAATAATTTGGAATGATTCATTGGCTTATGTTTTATTTCGTCACATCCCGTGGATCACTTTCAATTCCCATAGTTCACAACAGTCCGAATTCCAGAGTGATTCCGATACAAGTAGCTTTTTTATCCAAAGGATTCTGGTTCGCGTCCCGCATGCGAAAACATGTTTGTTTGCTCTTTTTCTTAATTAATTTATTTTCTTGCGATTGAACTTAAGCTGTACAGTTCCGTGGTTAAAATGTACAAATTTAAGGCATTTACTGACACATTTAAAAACAAATCCAAAATATGTGAACTAGTCCCTTTAAGGATAATCAAGTTTGTGGTTAAACAAGAGAGAAGGCAGCGGTTTTCAAGTACAAGTAGTAACATAAACAGTCGCAGTCATATTTACAACTGATCACGACGGTATTGTGTATATTGAATACACTATAATAGCGTTCTTGTCTTTTTAGTATTTTCCAACTTCAATGTTCCTGATTTCATTGTATAGATATATTTATGTATTCATTGTGTGCGATCTATATACTTAACGCACTACACAATTCGCTCCTGTTGTTAATTAATGATAACACGCGCGATTTGTATGTGACTTTTATTATTATTATACCGGATTTATATAGCGCCCTTTTCATACAAGAGTGCACGTTCAAAGGCGCTTAAACTCGTCCATGCAATAATTGTGATACATGTGCAACAAACAACCTACTATACCATCCATATGCTATGGTAAGCAATTCCCATGAAAATTAAGAGACAATATTTGACACATTAATGTTATATGCTATGTTGCTTTTCTTTGATTATTTAAGACGTTTTTCCCGAGACGATTATTCGGAAAACTCGAAACGGATGCTATCGTTTACATTGTTTTCAGGAAATAATTATTTTGTTGAACGATAACGAAATTGGAAACAACGTGATTAATCTTACTGTCTACACGACATTTAGTTATTACGGGCACAGATCTTTAGGGGATATATTTAGACAAGTACATTCCAAGTACATTTTCGTCTATTCAGAGTGCTTTCCAGGATGCAGGATCACGTGACTTTGTTGGGTTTGCAATTTAACGTTAATGGATGTAAACACCTCGGTAAGTGGTGCTTTTTTCAAATAACTTTAAAAAAAAAATCTTAAGAATTTCGACTAGTGCATAAAAGACAGTTTTCCATTCTGCTTATGGCAATGTTAAATGGTCGAAAATTCGACGTGTACAGAATTTATGTTCACGGTTTTGTGAACATCGTTTTCTCAATCTGTCAAATTTCGGCACCAGTTTCGTACGTATTCGAGGATTTATTTTTAAATCTTAAGATATCGGCACAAACTGCAGGCAAAACTGTCTTTTATGCACTAAGATTTTTTTTAAATGTATTTCAATATCTTGAGATATTTGCAAAAATAAAGTTCTTATCGGTGTGTTTACATTCTGTCCAGCCCGTGTGTAAACCTCTGTGAACCCTGTTGATTCTGCACCCTGTTTCTGCTGTGGTAGTCAAAGCTGGATTAGACGTAAATTTCAGATGAGCACCTTATTGCGAAAATGAATCAGTGTTTATTATCTTTTTATTTCTTCTTAATATTTTATTAAAATATAATGAGTTGTAAAATCAATTCATATAATTGTAATACAAATTAAATACAATGTGGAGTATGTACTATGGTTCCAGCCTATCAATCAGGATTCACATGTTCAATCCTTCGTATGGGTGCATAGCGCCAACAGCATTTGCTTTAACAAGCCTATGGTTCAATATATTGAGCAACCATTATTTTAATTCGTTATTGATTTCAAATTAAAACATTACATGGATTCCGAAATAACATTATATAAGGCTTACTACCATATGGACACTGTATATCATTAGTTAAGTTAAAACTCTTCTGAGGTCCCTCAGTTTGTGAATCATTTAATATTATAAATAGTTGTGTTATTTAATACTTTTTAGGATATGTGCAAGACAATGGCAGAACAGACATGGTGAATGACAAAGCAAATTTTATATTATTTAACAAACAGATCTGAAATTCTACATTATATTGTTATCATGGTACAAACGATCTGATATTGTCGAAATATGTTTTAAAGCTTGTTACAAAGTTCAAATGTTTTAATAACATATGCTTCATGAGAAGAAACGCATCAAGGGTTATGAAGAGAAGGAATTCACACAATTAATATTATTTGTTTAATTGTGTCGCAATATAAACCGTTTAATGGCGCTTCTGTGATGCATCAATGACTTTCTTTTATTTAAATCAATCACATGGAAAACTAGTTGTCAATTGCTGAAGTGTTTGGTAAGACTTTAATGGCATATTATAAGACTTTGTTTCGAATTTACTAAATGTGAGAGAACATAATAATCAGGTTTTTTTCAAGACTCAATGACTTTGCGGCATCTAAACATGGTGAAAGAGGGGCTAACATAGCTATAGTCCGTATCACATAAAAACATCTCCCTTCGTTTTTACGAAGAAATAATTCTAACACAGAACAAGTTTCACTCTTTTCTGATATATTTCGCCTTAAAAGGCTTTTTCAAAGTTTGTTTTTACAAATTAACTACATTTTCTTTATGTTTCTCAACCAAAACAATTGTATATTGACGTCAACAAAACAAATAAACAGGAAATGACGTCATGACGTCAAATGGCAGTGACGCAAATTAGCGCCAAAACTACATGCATATACAAATTCACTGTTATAAAAATAATGATAATGAAATCAAATTATTACGACTATGAGTTAAATAATTATACACTTATTATAAAACATAGATACTTATAATATTAATACCGACTAATGATAATAAACAAAAAATAATGATAACAATAAGTGCCACAATTATCATATTTATCTCACTACTAATTATTTTAATTATATATTATAATACAAACTACAATTATTATTAATAAAATAAGTGTATTTTACTATTTACAAAAAATACAATAAATGATAAAAATAATTAAATAAATAAAAAAATAATAAATAAAATAACTATAATCATAAATCAATTTTGATACTAATAAAAATAATAGCAATAATAACAATCATAATAATACTAAACCTCATCATTATTAACATTATCCTCACCATACCTATCACCATCCATCGATATCAACACAACACTTATAATTATTAAAATCCTTATAGTTATCATTTTAAACTATATTCATCATGATCATCACATTATTATTAACAACTGAAAACTGTTGATTAAATAAATTTTNGGGCAAGAACGATAACCACTGCATCTGGCAAGGCAACCAAAATTCTAAAGATGGATGCCAGTGCAGCAACCGATTGCGAAAAAAAGAGACATATTGTTGTTATTTTGTCTAAGTTATCTCTTTAACATAAATATGAGGATAAACAGTGCACCCACATCTCGACCTGTGCTTTAAGACACACTCTTTATAAATTTGAATGGGTTGTGTTCATTTTAAACTTTCGATATAAAAAACTATAACATAATTTTGAAACTGAGTTGCGTCTAAGATTATGCAATAGCGAACAACTTCAGTGCCTTCAACGCTTTGATTGTTCTTTGTTAACGGTGTGAATACTTAAAGAATGCTCATACATTCATTGGCTTCATAGAAGATGCCATTGTCATGTCATACTTGTTTGATTATGTGCATATATTTTGCTTTGCACACGCGTTCCCTGTGGTTTGTTCTTTTGACATGTATTACAAGTGTGCCCTGATGCATGAAATTGTGATATTCCTTGTGAGCTGGGTTATCGTAGCATTCGCACCGATGACATCGTCAGGACGGAGCTAGCCCTTGACTGCCAACCCAGACTACGGCCTCTTCCTCCGTCAAGTGCAATTCCATTGCTACAAGTGCTAACATTGTAATTTACAATATTGATTCTTTTAGATTAATGTGTTTAAGGTGGTGTTTTTACATAGTTTAATTATTTTGTTACACAAAAGGTTTTCAACGTCGATCATAAATTTTCGGCGTAATTTCGGAGTCTTTGTTCCAAACACTTTTCGGTCTTTGATCGAAGTATCATGTGTATTGTCTTGAAACTAACATTAAACTAGTATTAGCGGGTGACACATTTGTATCACTAATTGATTTCGTTTTTTTCCCCAGTTTCTCTGTATTATAGGTATGCAGAGCAGATTTGAGTTGAGATTTGAAGTGATTCTTAACATTTAAAAAAAATGTTGGAACTTGTTTGTTTCTTCTTTTGTCTACGTTCATGCTAGCATTATGTGTCTTCTTCAGATGTTTCATTTAACAGTGCGGACAATATTTAAGCTTTGTGTGGCTTTTACATTTCTCCAATCTGGAAAGTATATTATAACTCTTTCAACGCATTATTGGCGTTTTTATATTAATTCGGCCATGTTTAAAGTTAATCATTCAATTTAGTATTTTGGCATAACGTTATTAAATGTAGCGTGTTTCAATTATTTATTAAAAAAAAAACAATGGTTTATCTGACTTCATCATTTAATCCTGTAGCTCAAATGAGCATTCAGTAAATGTGAGACATACCACTGCACGTGTTTCCACTACGAAGTGAAAAATATGACTGCGCGGCACCTGAACAGGTTGTTAGATGTTACATAAATTTATTCTGTATTATAATACAACACACATGGACCAGAGATACATATTTTTTTTAATTTTCAGAGATACAAATTATATACGTCTAGTGCATTTACAATTTAAAGTTCCATTACAATATACTATACAATTTAAGAATATGAATTGCAAACTTGTATGCCTCTTCATAAATTAAGTCTGCATAATCAGGAATCAAGGTAATATCTATATATTTAATCATTTCAAATGTATGGCATGTTATCATATATTAACAGTTTTTTTTCTGCATTTTTGATTGGAATATAAAGTAAAGCGCTATTATTATGGCCTTTACTCAGGTCAAGGCAGATTGGAAAATAATAACCATACACTTTAAGTTTATTATTCCGCCACCTGGTTCCTAACTTGTTATGTCTTTGTTTGGCCGAAGTGTTATATACAGGACAGCTGAGAACATTCAACCTCGTTGTATAGAAATCGTGAGTACAAAGTCCATATCTCAAGTGCAGGTACTATTTTCAAACACTTCATAATTTGCTATTGCGAGTGTGTCTACGTCTCTGCAGAGAACATTTGTCTTATTAGTGTAAATACTTTTCCATGCATAAACACACCAACTGAATAAGATAGAGAAACAACCTCATGAATAAAGCAATCGTATGATCGTTGTATAAAAATCAAATGTTCCAATTAACATTACGTTAAGGAACATTGCACTATTAAATTAAAGCTAGTAACGCAGCGTAAGTAATTTGATATATATTGTAATGTATTGGCATCAGGGGAAATTGTGTCTGTCTCGCATGTGGTCGGTCAAGCGTGATTGCATTTACGGCATTGGTCGCATTGGATAATGCAAATAAAAGAAATATTTTTTTTGCTGAAGACTTCATCAAACGAGTCTTTGCGACCCGGTCTTTGCTACGGTGTATGCATTTTACGGTAATCTTAGTGTTGTGGTTCCCTGTATACTATATGATACCATGAATCAAAATATTTGAATTGTGTACCTTTGTATAAATATCTGTATAACTAGAATAGTTGACACGATGGAGTCACGTAATTTTGGCAAATATAAGGTATGTAATTCACTTAATCAGTGTACTGAAGGTCTACTTTGTTTTAATTGAAATATAATTTGTTAATGCAGCGGTAAATCCATAAGAAAATAACTTAAAATAAATTGATTTTTAAATCATTTATAAAACCGTTTCTACTCGCAAAAATCAAATATAAAGAAAGCATCATTTTAATGTATTAAAAAGTATAAACCATACCTTCAGTATTATCGGTAATCTTATTACACCATGGCATTTAAATAATACATTTAATCTAACCCGCTTAAAACCAGAAGTAAAAATAAACTTTGCCATTTGCAAATATAACGAGATGCTTTTCTGGAAATTAAACAAAATGTCCGTTTGCAGACAGACGACCGGCAGACCGAATGTTGAATTATTGTAAAGTTTAGAGTTTATTTCCATTTATATGAACATGTGTTCCATAATGTTCACGTATATGCATATCCGTATATTTAAGTATCATATTTATCACGATAAAACGTTATACAAGAGTTTTTATATGAAAAAATACTAGAAAACCTATATTTAATAAGTAAATATTTGATATTATATGTCCAATACTAATAGGCACGTTTCTTGTACATGTTTAAGTGAGAAGTAAAAAAGTATAAATTGGAACGCAAGTAAAATATGTATGTGTAAACATGTATTTATTTTGACCTTGCAGTCAAGGATAACCCATAAAAGTGCAAGCACTTATTGCCAATGGGGTCCTGGATTTTTGCTGAGGAGACAGCAAGTAGAAAGGACAGTATTGAGATACAAGAAATCCGGATGCGATACCCTAGCTCTTTGCGAATAGATCCGTTGGTTCTTTTACGTGCTCAGTGTATAGCACCGATACACGCGGAGTTACCTGGGTTTCATACCAGTACATCTCTAGTTGGGCGGGAAACACTTGCAGCATTTCTGAAATTTCCAGTGTCCCGGCCAGGGATTGAACCCATGACCTCTGGAATGGTAGACCAGAGTGTTACCACTCGACTACCGCACAACCCAACAGATTTGTGAGTTTGTATACATTCGCATTAATTTGATTTATCAAATGTTGTATGATCACTGTAGTGCATTTAGTGATAACACTGATATATTGTTGTAATTAAATGATTAAATTGTACTTTCTGTAGCAGTTGTACATGTTTTAATGGTAATATTTGCATTGCATGCAATAAAAGATACATTTGGTTTAGTTAATAACGTTTTGCAATTGCTATTTTCGGGTCTCATTAATTTACTTCATGTTTATGTTTATTAAAGAAGTACGTACAAAATTGTATCGGAAATAATAGTTATTATTTGTAAATGCGATGTCATTGGGGATAATTAAGTGTTGTTTAAAACCTTTGTTAAACAATTGTTTAACACAGGATAACGTTTTGAGTTTATTTTCATTTATAGTTTTTAAAGAAATTAAGTAACTGAACATGCACAGGTTTTTTATTGCTTTTTGTTGCTAAATTGCTATCCAACCTGCAAGAGTATGTCTATTATTTTCTAATCTGCCTTGACCTGAGAAAGGGTCAATATAATAGCTCTTAACTTTAGATTCCAAGAAAATATGCAGACAAAACTGGTAATATATGATAACATGCCATACATTTGAAATGATTAAATATATAAATAAAACATTGAGGCCTGATTAAGCAAACTTTGATTTATAAAGAGGCATAGTAGTTTGAAATTCATATTCTTGAATTTAACAGTGTATTTTAATTAAACTTCATATTGTAAATGCACTATATAATCCGTATGTCTGGCCTATGTGTGTTGCATCATAATATAGACTATAGATATGTTAACATTTAACAACCTGTTCAGATGCCGCACAGTCAATTTATGTTTTTATATCGTAGCGGAAACATGTGCAGTGATATGTCTCACATTTACTGAATGGTCATTTGGGTAGCATGATTAAATGATGAAGTCAGATGGTTTTAGTAATAATTGACAAACGCTCAATTTAATAACCTTATAAAAGAAAAAAAAAATGAATTATTTCCTTAAAACATGGCCTTATTGGAATAACAAATAAAATAATAAACTTAAATAGTTAAAATATACCTTCCAGATGGGGGGAATGTGAACCCCATAAAAATGTGTGCATATTTGCAGCACCATTAAATGAAACATCTGAAAATAAGAATCAATCAAATGAACTCGCGCGACAGCGATATCATGAATTTTGACAAAAGAAGAAACAAACAAGTTCCATAATATTTCCGCAAATGTTAAAAACTACTACAAATCTCATCTAAATCTGTCCTATATACCTATTTTACAAGGAAAATGACCACAACGAAAACAATAATTAAACTAAATCTTTCTCCAGCTAATACTATTATAATGTTAGTTTAAAGACAATACACATGTTGCTTTAATCAAACGTTGGCGTAAAAGATCAGAAATAACGCCGGAAACGTATGAGCGACATTGAAAACCTTTCGCGTGACAAAACAATCTAAAACTCTGAAAAAAGCCACAACATACAACAGATCTCGCGACTAAATAAAACTAAATCAATATTTAAATTGTGAGCAACTGTAACAATGGATGTGTACATGGCGGAGGAAGAGTTAGTAGTGGGGGTCGACAGTCATGAGCCAGCAAGCAAGCCAGACAACAGCTCCGTCCGAACGGGATCGCCGGTGCGAATTCTGCGAAAACCCACAACCTCACAAGGGAAACCTCGCATCGGGACACACTTTCAATAAGTGTCACAAGAACAAACCTCTGAAAACGCGTGTGCAAACCAAACGATATGCATGGAGTTGAACAAAAAACGCTTCCATGGAGCCACCTTATGGATGAGCACCTTTAAATAAATGACACTGTTAATACAGAACAATCATCTATGTTCTCCTCTGCTTAGAAAAGGCATTCATAAGAATTGGTCCCAATTTTTTCAAAGCTTTCAATTTGAAATTGACACCAGTTCAATACTAGACACAATCACATGAAAACAGTTTGAATTACTCATTATTATTGTTACTGTGGAAAGTACTGATTGAAAAATGACTTCGTATTCAAGCGATTAGATGTTTGGAGAAAATCAATCAGAAATACAATTACTTCAGAGAACATTTTGAGAGTCTTTCAGGATATCAACCATCGTTTTTAAGCTTTTACGATACCATTATTTAGAACATAGTCATAGTCTCTCATCTTGTTAGAATACAAAATTAATCGTTTGTAAATTGTCATCTACATCGTACATCTGATATAAAGTGGCTTCGGCACATTAATCTTATTTACACTCAAAATGGAGTAAACCAAAATCAATGAACACCTTAAAGAAAGCTGAAGTCATTGACTTTCGTGGTCTTCCTGGTTGTTCTTCAGAGAAAGTCAGCGGTAGAGTAAATTTTATTATGTTATCGAAACCTGTTTGAATAACAATGTTTCTATTTTGCATGTCCAGCTGAAGTTTATGTGTATTGCTTCACTTCGATTGTGTTAGCGTGGTGTTTCTTAGACTGAGTAATGCATTAATTGCGCAGTTTGAAAATGTTTAAAAACAAAATGAACTTGACGATGAATAGAACAGGTGAAAACTGCAATAAGATAAATGTTGGTATCATCATAATGCCACAGTGATAAGATATGTATAATTATTCAAGTAAAACCAACTAGTAGAATGGTCTCTTTTGCGTTTCCAAACTGGCAAGCATGAAATGTATTATTATTCAAAATA
Source organism: Dreissena rostriformis (assembly GCA_007657795.1). Taxonomy (NCBI): domain Eukaryota; kingdom Metazoa; phylum Mollusca; class Bivalvia; order Myida; family Dreissenidae; genus Dreissena; species Dreissena rostriformis. The sequence continues at coordinate 15,859 of VMBQ01004886.1, forward strand.
AAAGGCGATATGAATCTATTTTGCCAATTATATGTGTCTCAATACTTGGCAGAAAAATGTCGTAAACACTTGATCAGATGTCATTGTATGAATGCATCACTTGGGACGCTCTTTAGGAATGACATCAGAATAACGTGACTACTGAGTAATATTTGAGGACTTTTACATCAGGCCAGATAATAGCTGATATTTAACATAAACACTGAAAGTTATTGTGATAATAACGTTTGAATATTTTTTCTACGTTTTGCATTCTTTTAAAATCATTTATCGCTATAATTGCAACCACATGCCTAGATTTCCGAGAATTATTGTATAACTAAACACGAAACAGGGAAAGGCGGGAATTGGGTTTGGTAAAGTACGTCTTTTCCTGAACAAGGTCTATTATGATCTCTATGAAACATATCATAAACTTATTCCACAGAATTAGCAATTTCGTAAAAATATTGTAACTAACGTGAATTTTTCGTGTTAAATGTTCATATAACAACCCTTGCATATTTATTATTATATAATATTATTTTATAAAAAAAAGTCTATCTCTGGAACGTAATATATCCCGATCGGGCTATACTTAATAATATACCCCGCGCGTCGGTGAAACAACATAGCAAGTGGTTTCCTAAAATTATGTTAAAGTAGGCGCTTACAAAATTGTTTAATTTGAAAACAAATTTATGTTGATGAGAGCTTGATTTCCATTAAAATCTGCACCTTCTACTTGCTTGCTATTTTAGGCACAACATGCTTGCTCGGTATAATAGATTAACTATCAAAGGCATCTTTCGTGGTAGAGTACATATTGATCGTCGAATTCGGCCTTAAGGCAAACTTCACCATAGTAAGTAATACTTACACAGTAATGCAATATTGTACTCAGTTTTTTATACAAAAATACCATCCGTAAATTGTGTGAGACATTCAATCAATTATTAATTACGTGCATACTAACGATCAGAAACAAATTCTATCAAACATGAGCTATTTTAAGTTTTCACATGCTTGGTCAAGGCTTTACTCGGTGTAAGTTTTGAATTGGAACAGACGCGATACTGCTTGAGCTGGTATATTATGCCTGCATCGATGGACCCATTTCCTTCCCAGGCAAATCGGACAATTTGTAACTCTGTCATTGTCAAATAACGTATAATTGGTTTTTAGCGTTTTAACCAATAATGTATGTTTTGCTTAAGATCCGTCAATGTGACCATAAACCGATTTCTGTAAAAATGAAAAACAAACAGTATCAGTAGCATCATTATATACTACTCTAATGGACATAAAATGATATTTATTGACAGCGTGTACCCGTCAAAACATACCGGGAAAGGCTGTCTTTTGAGACAAGCGTTGTCCGACACATGTCATTGAATAGATGGTCGTCTTGGCAATTGCATTCCCGCAGTACAAATATCTGTTCGTAATACCCGTAGACTCGAGATTATACGCGTAAATATCGCGCATGACACAATTGAAACGGGCTATAAATAAATGCTGGCAAAATCTTTCGCTGAATAGTTCAATCGCCGTGGCAAAAATTAAGCAGTTGTGATGCAATAAGTTTATTCCACAGATTGTGGTTATTACAACTATGGAGCGGTATAAGGTTTAAACGTGTTCTCATGACTTATGTTCATTTGAATTTTACTTAATACTATACATTGATTCATGATAATATGCCGCTCAAGTACAATTAAGAACAGGAAAATATATTAAAAAAACAAGATGCTGTTATACATCTTTATTGCAAAAGTTATATAAATACATGTTATTCAATTATGACGTTGTACCATCTGTTGTAAATTTTTAGATCTGTTCGTAGAAGAATATACAAATTGCTTTGGAATTCGCCTAGTTTGCTCTGCATATTTCGTGCACATTTTCTGAACATAAAATTATTGAATAACACAAGTATGCGAATCAAATTTGCATAATCTCAATGATAAATTAACTAAGTGATAAACATGCGAGGTTTAACTTAACTAATGCTATAAAGTGCCCATCGGTAAATAGCCGTATAAATATTGTGTAAAGGTCTTATCCATGCGATGTTTTAACTTGAAATCGATAATCTTAATTTAAACTCAACCAGATAATGTTTGCTAAATATATTGGAACATAAGCTATGCTCTCAGACGAAGGATTTAACATGTGAATCCTGATTGATAGGCTGGCGCCATAGTTAATACTTTACAGTGCATTCGATAATTATTTCAGTTATATGAATTGCTTTTACAGCTAAGTACCTTTTTATTACATATTCTTTAATAATTTAAAGAGAATAAACACTATTTTATTGTCGTTATTAGGGGCTCATCTGCTATTTACGTCTAATCCAGCTTTTGAATAGCTCAAAAGAAAGCACTCTGAATAAAAGTTAAATGTACTTTCAATGTTCTTTTCTTGATATATCACATAAAGATCTGTCCCGGATTAGGCATTCTTTGTCGGCAGACAGTAAGATAACTGTTTTCCAATCTCGTTATTTCGTAACAAAATAATGATTTCCTGAGTTGCCTGAATAATTGCCTCAGGACAAAACGTCTTAACTAATCACATAAAAGCAACACATCATATTAAATTAATTAGTTACAGCTTGTCTCAATTTGTTTTCATAGACACTGCCTTACCATAGCCTATGGAAAAACAACAACAAAGAACGCAATAATAGTGTTTTCAATACCCATTGTTAATATGACTGCGTTTCCTAATTATGTGAGGATCGCGTGTTTGATCCCCTGTCCGTTCACATAGAATGTGTAGAATCACGTGGTTTAGTTTTGATATGAAACACGGACAGTGGCGTCTTCTTACTCTCAGTAAGCTAAATATCGTACTTTATAAGTAACTTCACTCAGGGCATAATATAGTATATCAATAGCGGTGTCACATTCCGCATTATCCCGAACAGAACTGTCAACGTGTGTTGCTTACTCTATAAATTTGAGTTCATGACCGAACTTATTGTGATCATTTTCATGAATCAACTCAGTGTTTACATAAATCTTATTTAATTTGAAACACTATACGCGCTTAATAAAGATATATTAAGACAAATATGATATGAATAATATATGTACAGTTTTTGCTAGTTAAAATTGTCATTTTCCGAACATAAATAAGATCGAGAACTGATATGATTCATGAATGAGGAAATATGTTTCAGAAAGATGATATGCAGCACGTAAACATCCTTATATCTTTAAAAAACAGTTTGATAACTGTTCTTCATCAACTAGGTGTTTTTTGAAGGCACAGTTGATTATAATGAGTTAAAATTAAATAAATTGTCCTTAAAAAACGCTCCTTTTTATCGTTGTATAACATAATATTAAACTGATAATAAATATAATATGAATTTCGAATTAATGATAATCTCTTTAAAACGTGAAAAGAACTGTTCATAATCCGAACGAAAATTGCCATGTTCAAGCAAACAAAAACGTCCAAATACGACCTTACGGCGTAATAAGTTAATTTAATTCCACCTAGTCCATCCTAAGTATGTTCGTAATTGCATAGTGAATATTAACTACCGATCACAGTAATTTAAGTCCCATAAACGTGATAGTCTCATATCCTGTTTAGGATGTTGTGTAAATTGAAACATCGAACTTTATCACGTTGTATGCGCTAGACCATTGCAGATCATTTTTATATTTATCTAATATTGAATAATATCATATTGACATGGTGGCTCATTTAACACAAACGTGTAACTTTTTACATTTATAAGAAACCGGTCTTACTCATTTGGTACAAATGTGTTTTTGTTGACAACAATAGTATGCGGAGACAAAATATATGCTGAAAAACGGGAATCAGTTTGCATTTGGTACGACTTCATTGATATGAAAAACCACTTCTAAAATATTTCCTGTCGGTCATAACTAACGAACATAAATCATTACTATGTTGTGCGATATGCGAGAAACGCATATATTGTTGCCATATGTGTCATATATGTGATTAACACTTATCAAGAAACGACAGGTGCAACGCAGCTACTATTATTTGCCGCAACATGACTCAAAGAAGAACAAAGGCGCATGGAAGTTGCAGTATGTTGGTAACGAACAGCACACTGCAAAAAGCATTTGTATTATACCATCATACATCTTTAATATGTAAACATGTTGTTGTAAATAAGAAATGGGCAATAGTCATTAAGCAATATGCAATTGTCATTAATCAACATGAAGTGACTGGCGGACATTTCCTTACATATCAGGCCACACGTTCTCCGCTATTCGATGTAACGCGGAGTACTCAAAATAATAAACATTCCATGGCCTGTTCCAGTGCTCAAACAAAATTGATTGAAGTATTCATTTACTTTCCATACCAGGTGTTAGAAACGTCTTAATTTGCTCGATTTGAATACCAATTACCAACATTCTTTTAAACATGGTGATGCTATGTTGCATAAGCACTTCAGACCATTATTATGTTTATTCACGGCTTTGTGAGCACATAGTTGTTATAAGACGACACCAACACATCATCAGTCCACATTGCAATCATGAAGATTTCCTCGTTTTAGCAAGACCGTACTGATCTCGTCTTGTTTTCTCGTTGATGTCCGTCGTCTGACTTTGTGAAGTGCATATGTTGTATAAAAGAGAAAAAGAATCAAACAACAATAAGCGTTAAGAGAGTTAAAATTATATTCCTTATGCATAAACATGCATAATATACGTAAATTCCTTATAAATTTCGTTTTGCAAGTCTCAACCGTCACACGAATGATATTTTTTGCGATGACTGTGGAATCGGATGTCGAAACAAAATGATCTTATTTATTGGCCATTTATATATTTTGAATAGATGTTGATATGCATTACAAAAACGTACATATCCCAATTCCTTATTATAATACAAGCACATTCAGCTTTATATACACCCGCTATTAGGTATGGCCATTTCTACATGTAAAGCTGAAATGTTACTAAATCAGTCTTTTATGTTCAACGTGTCAGAATAATTTTGATCGAAGACAATTACCACATCATAATACTTGGAATAGTTAAAAAAAACGAATTAAGTAACTCTTGTGGTGACAACTCAAGGTCTCACCACCATGTATTTTTTACGTCCTGTATAAGTACCTGTGCATGTATGTTGTGTTGCTTTTTTTCGTAGTTAAACGCACATACATTGTACATACTATTTTTGTCGTCATTTCCCCTCTATTTTGCAATTTATATCGATACTATTACATTAATAATTTATTTATAGTGTGGCGTGGAATAAAATGTATACATCTTTATAAATATTAGCTTAAGGCATGAATTCTGAACGCGAGCGGAAAGAATAGGATCGGCTACGACTTCCTAGAAATTTCACGAAAATGAGCAAGCTAATGATGGGTCGAATACCACTAGGTGGTGTATATGTTACAATATTGTTTCAAACCTAAATGATTCCACTTTTTGTATCATCTGAAAGGTTTCAGGGATCAACATACCAAATATTATGATGTTTTATCCTCAAACCAATTCCCAGTTTTATTGAAAATTCACAAGTGCCATCTTTGGTATAGATGTCCCATATCTCGCTCTACTGATAAATAAAACATATACTGACAGATCTTACGATATAGTTTTCAAATGTAGCGACATAAGTGGTTTTCGAACCAAAGAAGGGTATTAAATAGATCCATATTCATAAAATATCATAAATAAGACCAATACGTCTTTGTGACATATGTTGTTGTTGCGTAACACGGCACAGTGTTGATTTTGCCTCTAATACACAAATTACATTTCAAATCCAGTTTGTACATTCATAATTTAAAACTAACTATTTCAATGCAATAGATGCAAACTTTAATCTTCTGCTCTATAAAAGTTCTGCAACAATAATTTTGGAAACATGCTAAGGATAAACTCAACTTGATAAATCTCTTTGATAACGTCATTAAACAAGTCCACTAGTATGGTAGTGCTAGTCATAAGAATCGTTGACAAATAGTATGACATTCGACATATGCTTATGTGATCATAAGTTTCATTTACTGATAAATTGAAGGTTAATGAATAATGTTTATACCTGCATTTTATACACGACTTACTCATTTGTTTATAAGAGTTCCTGATTCATAGGAACGAGTTACTTAGTCGTGATAAAGAATGTCTTAACTCGTGAGAGGCAGTATCTGTGCCACCGAACATCTGACATTATTGCATTTGAGCACTGACGTGGACAACTGAATCGTTTTGTTTTCATTTGGCTAGACATTGCACTCTCATTGAAAAAATCTCCAGTCGGACGCTTTTATTGTATCCACTAAATGGAACAATTCAGTGTGCGAAGGTTAGGATTCACTTTGATTGATAGTGCACTACACTTCGTCAGTTTTTCAGTTTGAAAGCCAGCATTCTCATTATAATCTCTGGGAGAATAGTATTAAACTTTATTTATAAAGGGGGTCGTACAAATATACGTTATACTACAATATGTAAATGTATTGTTAGTTAATGTTTTGTAAAATTGAATAATGTGTATAGATCTAACATCAAAACTTGAAAGCGCATGCAGTATACACCGATAAGCTGTTCATGAAAAACTCTGCGAACGCTACTTTTAAATGTTAATATCACTACACGTATCTGCCAGAAGAATGGGTTAATTATGCATTGCATATCAATTACTAAACAATCGGCCTTCCCGATACTGGTCTCGCCTATGTTAAGCTGTAAATTGAAAGTGGTAAATTACGTCATTTAAGCAAAAATATGTTCATTAAATGAACGAAGAAGCTTCCAATGTTAAGCTTGAAGAATTTAACAGTCAACTCATGTAAGCAACAATGTTTAGAAATTAATAGGCCTAATGGACCATTAATCTCAAAACAGATACGCAATCAACGTTTTAGAGGAAATGCTTTCAAATATGTCTCCATAATTATTAATTAGGATCTCCTGGCAGGGTGTGTGTATTGCAAAGTTTATGAGGTCCTTCTGTGCCTGTGGCTGCATTATGTGAGGATCTGAAGTGTGTCCCAGCACTGATATCTTATTGTCTCAGTAGACTCACAAAAGTTGGGATGAAACGATTATAAAATACAGTATTTATTGATTACTGTATGCAATATTCATATTTGTGTTGCAATGCATTCAATAGTTAGTTTGTATATTTCAGTACTTATGCTCTCCTTAATAATATTATATTACAGAACCACTGCATGCAGCATTCATTTTGAAGTTGAATCCAATCTGCGCAGTAATTAATTAGTTTTTGAGTGTCACTGCATTTAGCGTTAGCTTTGTCATTCAGTACCAATGAATGCAGGATTAAAGAGACTTGTTTGCAGTTTCGCAAAATGACATTTAGCATAAGCTTTGTCGTTCAATGCCAATGTATACAGTAATAAATGGACGTGTTTGCATTTTTGAAAAAATCAAAAACAAACTTAACATATCACATATCACTTATAAAATTGTAAATAAAACACATGTAACCTGTCAAATATCATCGCTTTGGTAGGTATAAATCGTTTAATTTATATACACGCGAATAAGTAAACTACAAACAAAAGTTATTTTTTATTAAAGCTTTGCGCTTTCGAACAGAACCATATAGCGAATACAAGGTTACAAAAGAACACAGATACTTTATCGCAACAAGTAAGTCACCAGCCTTGGCGAGGGTTTCAGATTTTCCTGCCCAGCAAATAAGCTTATTTATATTCCATTTTCCTGGTGCATTTTTTTTGTTGCAATTGCTAACGCATTTATAGGTCTTTTTATAGAAACTAAAGCGTAACCGGTAGGACACACGAACCGCGTGCAACGATAACATGAACATAAACATAAAGAGTGCTGTTTTCAACGAGGTGGAAACAATTTATACAACGGGTTTTTATTTCGAAAATACATGATTTTTGCTGGGATATGATGACTTTCTTAGCAAATTGAACAGTTTTCAGAGGACTTTTCATCGTGTTATTTCATTAAACGTGATGCCATTTTATTTCATTAGCTATGATGTCATTTTATTTCCTTAGAAGGGGTGTCATTTATCATGCATTCTTTCATTTTCGATGGGTTCCGAAGGGGGTTTTAATTCAATAAATACTGTGTTATATTGACGTGAAATTTAGTGTCAACATAAGCATAATATTGTTAGTAAGCTTCAGGAGATACCGCCAAGACGCATCAATTACAGATACACAAAATGTTGTTTCTTGTAAATTTGTATTAGTAGTTTGCCGTAAATTAATACGCACAGTGTCAGTATACACGCAACTTGTTATCTAGTTTGAATGATCACAGTAAGAGTAAATAGGAATAACAACTGCTCGTGTACGAACTAAAAGAAAGCGCACAACAAATAAGTAATGTGTTATTGGAAGTGGAGGCGGGAGGGGTGTATTATTACTGTCACGTGGTTATATTTACATTAAAACAACAAAATACTGTATTTTCTATATTTCTCCCAACTGACTAAAACGCCAATCAAAAATGTATCATACATGTTATGACACAAATGTTAATTGCTACATTAAAACCATCTCGAAAACACGATTTCCTGTAAGGTTTTCTCACATGTCATTTATTACGATCAACAATCAATTAATCATTGCCAATTAGCATGTTGTGAACATGGTAGTTGCAAGTGACACTGTTTCTATCTTGATGGCATGGTGTACTTGGTCGTTATTGCTTTCATGAAATGTCATTGTGGCGTAGGTAGTAAATTGCAAGTGGTTAAATATCTGACGTAAAATACAAGCAGCCATAGTGTGGGCAAAGTTTGCTGAACTTTCAGTTAATAATAGATATTAAATAATAAGTGTTGTTTATTATTTAGATAAAACAGTATGGCACTTTCTTTCATAATTATTCAATTATAAATAACAACACGGTGAGCAATATTTAGCTTCTTAAAATATGAGCGATTTAACTTTGAACAGTATCTCATTAATGCGGTAGCAAACTATAGCAGCATAATTAATACGAACTTCACGATAAACTCACGTATTGGGAAATTATTAAAGACATTTGAAAAGCTATGAGCGACGTAGAACCTACCAGAACAGAACAGAACAGAACTTTTATTTTCACCCAAGTATATAACATATACAATAAGGGCAATATAACAAAGTACAATTTTTATAACAATATTTTGACTTCCGATAATTTAGCAACAACAGCACATATTATACAGCGAGGGTGGGGGTATTCAGAATGAGCATATATAAAGATATTGACTACGAGAATGTGGGAAAAGTTAATCAATTACAAAAACACCAAATTATCATACATAGTGAGCAATGCATGAGAATGAAATAACGGTTCGTAATTGTGTAGCCTAATATGTCGAGGATTCTAATATTATTAGTGATCTTTAACCTTAATTATGCGGGGTTGTCTTGTTCACACGTCACTTAACTTTGCACGCGCTGTTACTGATAGCAGTTTTCAGGAAAGTAAAATGTTTTTTTAAAAGGTGCAGGTTAAAACAGTGCGTTTAAGGCGATAATGCAACTTGCAGTTGGTAGCTTTAATTTCTGTATTCGGAATAGTTGCAGACATGTTTTTTCGTGATTTATTCGCTCGACTGCACCCGCACAATGAAATTTGCCAATGGGCGAATGGATAATGTCGGAGCAACCCGAGGCCATGATAGCTGTACTTCTCAAGGACACAAAAGATAAGGTACTACCGTTAGGATTAAGCAAATTGTGTGTACTGCATGTAGGAAGAATGAGCAAGGCCTAAGCGGTATCAAGAGGTGATTTTTTGTCAACTTACTATTATAATGGTGGTATGAGTCGGCTTATTTAAAACAAAACAATAATTCGTAAATCGAGACGGTACAAAAATATGAAAATCACTAGCAAAAAGGAATTGTTATAAGTTATAAACTGATATTATTATTATTGCAATATATTCTATGATTTTTTTTGGATTTTTTTTAGCTGGTTTTCCGAGAAAGTATTTGTTTAAGAAGCCAGGGTCATGAAAAGCAAATAA
>VMBQ01004886.1:29064-75122 GCA_007657795.1 Dreissena rostriformis
GATAATAGTTGCGTTTTGGGATTACCGAATCTGGCTGGTCAGGTTGGTATGTGTTTCTTAAGTTACTGGAACATATTTGCAAATAAACGGCGATTACATTTATTTGTGACTTATTTGTCACCATTGATTACTATCTCGATGATTTTGTGACAAGCAAGCGACTGTTCATTTCGGAAATCGCGATACTTATTTCTTTGTGTTCTCAACCGCGTAAGATACTGCATCTGAAATTTCTGCCATTTTCCCCCAAATTCCAACTTAAATAGCATTAAAATCACTGGGTAGAAACACACAATTGTTTTTGCAAGCCATTCAGTAACATGAGTTTAGTTAATTTGCAGCTTCCATTTATATTTTAAAGATGTTTAAATACACTTGATGCTTCGTATAAAATATACCATAAATTCGATGTATTCCTACAATTCTGCCATTTTCCCCCAATTTCCAACTTAAATAGCATTAAAATCACTGGGTAGAAACACACAATTGTTTTTGCAAGCCATTCAGTAACATGAGTTTAGTTAATTTGCAGCTTCCATTTATATTTTAAAGATGTTTAAATACACTTGATGCTTCGTCCAAATTGGTACATGTCGGCGTGTTTAACATACATTTTAGCCATGTTATCGAAGGCAAATATTTTCGCGCATGCGCGAGAACTGCACGACAGCATATTCGGCTTAATATCGAGTTGCGGATCCCTGTATTATACATCCCTGTTCAGAACGAAAAACATTGTTTTGGCATTGTGTTCACTACGCCTCACCGTTATTATTCAAAGTAACATATGTTGAAAACAATTGAAACATATGGTGCAAGACAATTAATGTGGTTAAAACATAATGAAGGATGTATACAAACGGTTGACATACGATAGCAACTTTAATGTGTATTGATCCAAATAATAAATTTTGAACACGTTGAATAACATTGGTATTGGCATTTAAAAAATGGTAATGGGTATGCGAGTCAAAAGAAAATAAAACAGCATGAGACATTTTTCATTAACATCTTCCGTTTAAATGAAACATAAAACTTATGATTCAGTGGTTAAATCAGTTCTTAATCAGTCCTTAATATCTCATTTCAGCAGAGTTTAACAACAATAGAAACATTTATCGTAATGAATCAATATCAAATACTTTTGTGCAATAAAAATAAAAAAAAAAAATAAAAATATATAGTCCATTTTTACATTAAGTCGTTTGTTAAATCTACGGAAAATTCACGCTTTTAACTTAAAACATGTGCTAACAAATTGAAACAACGCATAGCTGCTAGTCTATACCAAACAGTTTAGGTCGCAATTAATTTAATGATTGAAAAAAGTATTGTTGTATATAACTGTTGACAATGATCGCCTTTTATTATTAAAGAATGTTTTATTTAGTTAAATAACCAAATAACATTTGGATAAATTGATATCGATTTATGGATATTATAAATAGTGAAATTATGTGGATGCTTGCTCATGTGCTTATCAACAAATACATACTATTAATCGTTATGTAAGGAATGTTTTCATTCGTCCGAAATTCAGGGAAATCAGATAAATAAACACGAATACTAAATTTACATTAACAGTCTTCTATGTACACACTATATTTACCATGCCAATACAATCAACAATTGATAATAATATCGCCTTTTATAACTGAAGCATATTTCATTTATTAAGATAAGTTAATAACGTTTTGCTTTATTTATATCTTTTTGTGAATACTTTAAAAAGTGAAATTAATTGGCGGCTTACTCATATGATAATTAAAGATAAATAATACATGTATTTTGTTAAATTATTTAAAAACTTAAACTATATAGATGCGTTTATAGTAATGTGTTAATAGTGCAACACTTATAATTTATGATGACTCCAATGCTTTTTTAAATAAATATCTGAGTGTTAATTTCTCTATTTGCACCATGACCGTATTATATGTGTTATGTGCTAGACATATAGCATTATGCTAAATGCAATAAACTGTCGGAAATGGACTTGGTATCATAAGGCCATTATTTACAAAATTTAGTTGTACAGTATGTTAATAGAAACAAAGTTTAAGTGGTTATTTCTAGATGCCGTAAAAAGATAAAACACATATCTAACAGTAATCACATTTTCGCCTAAAGCGGGTTATTTAAACATATTAACCATATTAACATAATTTGAATAAGGAGTAGTGATAGAAACAACTCATAAGGTTGTACACTATATTGCGAGTTCACATATGTTGAATTACAACTTACAACATATGTTTAATCTGAATTTGAAAATATATTTGCATTTGTATACACACTTTAGATGTACATGTGTTTATTAGAAGGAATTTATTTTCTGTGTCTTAACATGTATATGTCAGTTTGATAAGTTTTGTTTTGTTAAGTTTAAGTTTTGTTTTCAAATTCATAAAAATAAGCGAACCAAGTATAAACCAATCAATTATCCCTTTTCGGACTTTGGGGTTTGATAAACACTGTACCAGGTTAGAGTCCAAGCTAATTTCTTATAGTTATTTTCGTTCTGCAAATGTAAAGTCTATTATGAAATTGTTAAGAATACAAGCGCTAAGGCATAACGCCTGTTGCTGCCAGGCGATGTGTTTGTTATGATGAATGCTGGGAGCGAAGGATACATCTCTGAATGTTATCAAGTCACTGTTTATCATTTAGGTGCTTTGAAATCCCCGATAACTAAACCATGATGTCGATGGAAGATCATGCCAAAGAATTCAACCTGCACTTCAAGCAGTTTTATAACAAGGTAATATATTACGTGATTTATAAAATGGGGACCCGTGGAGCTCCATGAAGGTTGACAGTTTTGTGCGGCAACACCTATACGCCTAATTGATCGAATCAGTTTTTGCGACCAATTATTAATTGCTTGTTTAGACTAAATTATGAATAACAAATTTAATTTATACTGCAGTATTTTATTTTGATGCAGTTTAAAGTCAAAATAGATAAATGTAAATATTATTGTAGCGTTATGCAACTTATGTTTTGCCTACTCATATTCCACGTACATGCAGTGTACGAAATACAAAAATAATACTTATGCTATTTTCATTCTGTATGACAGAAAAATGGGTCATCAGAGGCAAAAGATTATAATCCGTGGCTGTGTTCCTATGATGTAACAAACGGCAGCAATCTATCAAACCTCTCGGCCGGCTGCCCAATATTTCATGACAACCTTCTGCAGTCACTTCTTGACGACACAACACCGTATACACCATCGCCGGCACATCGATTCTTCACCTTTGTCACACCGGTGATCGCATTCTTTGGGATAGTTGGAAACTTGGTATCCCTTATGGTTTTCTTGTCGAAAAACATGCGAAATCTTTCTGCCAGCATGTATCTAATCGGGTTGGCCATATCCGACATAATGTCACTTGTGTTTTATGTACTGCATGAATGGCTCAAGCACGGAGAACCCTTTCTGTCTGGCTACAGTTGGCCACCATTGCTGCAGCAAGATGGCGTGTGTAAGTCTGTTTTGTATCTTCAGTACATCGCCCGATTCTTGTCATCTTGGTTCGTGGTGTTCTTTACAATTGAACGGTTTATCGGCGTATGTTTCCCGCTACGTCGACAGGACCTTTGCGACTCTCGGTCTGCAGCCAGGGTAATACTCGGCGCCGTCGTGGTGACATCCGCTAATTGCGTGTTCAAACCAGTTCTCAGTGGTTCCTTCCCCACACCCAGCGGAGCTATGTTGTGCACGAGCAATAGGGACCACCAGTACATATCCTTCATTCTTAACAGCATATTTGGAGCGATAATAACATTTAATCCGTTCATCCTGATCACCGTTCTCAATGTGTTGATCATATGCAAGCTCGTGTTACGAAACAAGCGTAACAGAAAAAAATACGCGTCGTTACCACGGAATCCATCATTCGCCTGGAATTCACGTTCTTTCTTTCGGCGATGTCCATTTGTTTTGTTGCGCTGAACCTTCCATACTTTGCTGTATGGTGCAAACGTTACTGGAAAATACACCAGATGTTCAACATGCACAAGATGTCACCGACCACACTTAAACACCACGACGACCATATAAGCGATCTCGACAACACACTTCACGTCACGAGGACCATTTTCAACATTAACTATTGCATTTATTTCTTTCTCTACTCGGTGACTTGGGCATATTTCCGAAAAGAACTGAAACATCTCTTCTGCAAACGTGACAAAAACATCAGCTATGCGCACAGGTGTTCGGCGTTTAATACCATGCCTCATACACAGACATCCCCGCAAACCAGTCTCCTTTGATTCTACCGGGTCAATGGCCCATACTGTGTAAAGTAATAATTGCTTCTTTTATTTTGTTCTGCTTATTTAAATGAACGTCAAAATCAACAACCAACTATTCTAATTGTAGTTGTATGTACGCTGCCACTCTTAACAACAACAATAAATCATATCTAGCCAAAGGAAAGAAACAAATGCAGGTTGCATAATCTTTTATAATTTTAACAACATACATATATCTGAACGGATAGTTAATGGATCTGTTTTGCAAGACAAATAGCATATTCAAAGACTCATATTATAATAAATTATTGTTTATCTTAATGATTTCTCGTATTGGTGAGTATGTCGAGTATCTGAAAGTTCGATATTGTCGATTATGTTACAAGTCCATGTGATATTCTTAATTAAATCAGTGTTATTTGGTAATCTGTTTTTATTTGAGATGCAAAATTATAAAACAAAAATATTGCAAGACATTATGGATTATATTTTCAAATTCCTATATAGCCAATAACAACATTCTAACAATGGATCTCGAAATATAAACTTAATTCGTGTTAATCAAATTTTCTTTTTAAAGTGTACTTTATTGTTGGCAGGTTCACAATTCTGAAAGAGGTTAATTATTGTTTCTTCATGATGTACAGTTTGTATTGTTAGTTTAATTTTACTCATTTGAGACTTTGTTCCTAATATTTGATGATTAATTCTCAACTGTAACTATTGCAAGTAACTATCTCTTGTTATACAGAAACTATTTACAAAAATCAGTTATCATTTGCAAAATATTTGTTTGTTTAGATTAGTTTATCTTCTGTTTTAATAAAGCAGTCCATTATTGATGTATATTATCTTTTATATCATATAAAGCATAACATAACTTGGATGTGTTATGCATGAGTTCATCTCTAGAACTAACTTAAGATTTGAAGAACTAAATAATGCCAGACCTTCATTGTGAATACATGTAATGGTTTTACCAGTGTTATGTTCGAATAGTTTGTTTCTCTATTGAACAGAGATCTCATTAAAAGTGCCCATTAACTATCATAACATGAATAAAACAATTTAGCCATTATATTTTTTTATTTTAAAATATGCATACATACCGACCATATTTAATCATCCATTTTCATTTTTTGAACTATAAGATAACTTCATATTTTGTGAGATGTATACACATTATTAGTATTGCAAACAAAACAGAATAAAACAACAGAAAATGTTTAAATATTGGAAGTACGACAGACTTTACAGCAGTTATCTTACCACTAGGTGTTAGTAGTCTTTTTCCATTGGTCGAACACATTAACACCTTTTTTTCTGACAATTTTCACTTGACCACGCTTTGTATGTTTTTTAACATCGGAAATGATTCTGTATAATATTAATCCCGTTACACCAAATGTTTGTAAGTATTTAGTTTTAATTGATTGCGAGCGGTATTTAAGCAACTTAAAACAATTTACTTCCGTTTGATTAAAATGGACCTTATTGCCCAAAAAAACTCGTATCAAGCATATCAAATGCCTAACTTAATAAAATTTCAGAACCGGCTTAAAGCATAAAGTATCGTATTGGAAGAATTGTTTGCCCGCACCATAACTGATATTGATTGATATTAGTTTACCACACAATATAAACACATAAGTTGAAATGGTATCTCCTTCCCTATATCTGCGGCAAATAAAAAAAACTTTCAGATAAAGTCAAACGAGAGTGTGTCAAATGCTTTTCAAAATGAGATCTCTAAGACTTGATATTTTGTTCTTTACAGTGAAGTTTATGCCATCATAAAGTAATCGTGTGTTTTATCCAATATATTGTCCAGAAACAAAGCCGTTTTGATCGTTACAAATTGCGGTTGGAAGATGAGTTTTAAGTTTATCGGCTATATTACCCGATGTTAATATTTATACTGCATGCATTAAGTGAAGTTAAAGGTCTTCAATTTTTAAGAAATGTTTTGGTTTGTTATATTTTTGGCAAGCGCGTGATTATACCTTGCATTTTGAATTACAATAGGAACCGGTGCTTTAATGGACGAAGTAAATACTTCTCAATAGGGAAATTTTTATTTTATTAAAAAATGTGTTTAAAGCCATCTGACCCAGGGATATTGTCGGTCTCCTTTTTTAGTTTTAAATTATTAATTATTGTTTATTATACATAACATGTCGTTTTATTAATTATTTGATAATTGAGGCATATTTATAATTGTAAATCATACAATCATAATGAGAATTGAGTATTAAAAGTGATCTACACATTTTGTTTGTAAAAATTGCCTATTCCTCTGATAATTCCTGATTGACTGTGTATTATTTGACCTTCATCATTATTTTTTTATTAATGTTGTAATTTTATTAAATTAATTTCTTTTTTAGAGAGACCAGCAATAATTTGTCGTTTTTCGCCTTGTTCAATCTACGTACTTCTAGTTCACATAATGTTTTCTCTTAATTGTGTATCCGTTAAAGAAGAAATATCCCGCCCGATTTCCATTAATAAGGTTTTCAGGACAGATTCAACATTTATAGTAACAATTATATCGTTATTATAAAAAAGAGTATGTAAAGGTCTTTAATTATAGACTGGCAGACAATATTTCTTTTTAATGTCTTTCATTGCGTTATTAATACGGTTAAAGTAGTCAATATCTTGAAGTACCAAGTTTAAAACTTAAATAAGATGGTTAGTAAATTAGAAGTAATTGAAAACTCACCACTGGCTTGCTGTAATGGATAAATACGTCGCCATGGATATTTCTTGATAAGTATTAATAATTTCTCTGAACGCTTCTACTGAAAAAACAACAACATTTCTTGACAACAAATATGGTTTGGGGATTTATAATTACTCTACTCGAAATAACTTCTGAAAAAAATGTCAAATCTCCAAAAAGATGAAATCATCATTTTTCAGTTCATCAAACAAATTCATGTTTTTGTTTTGTTTTGTTTTTAAATTTGAGAGAATCTTACTTCAGACAGTATACTGATATGAATGAAAATTGATTTTATTCAAGTTTTATATATAGTCCAACAAAGTTGTCAAACAAATCGTGTTTTCACGTTTATATTCATAATCAACGTCCTTTTTATTAAAATTGAGCAAAACAATGTAGTACACTTGTGTATATTTTTTTATAATATTGAGTTTAATGGGAATGTGATTGTACATATGTTTATCGTTGTCGATCATTTGTTTGCTCCTTATATCAATCTTAGATGCCTATCCATATAGACATATAGACGTTGTGTATACATGTTATAATAAAAGCCAAAGCCTGCCATTTGAAGTACGACAAACAAAATGTTTTGGTAACCAACTTTTACAATCATTAAATCATTATATAATTTAACGCTGGGTATGACTAACTAAAAGTAGTCGTGTACAAATCGTACACGTATCTGTAATGCAATTACTTGTAGGTATGACAACAGTTATGCTTATGTTAGTTTTATAACCATACCATGTTTATTTTTCCTACACACAGTATTAAAGAGTATTTTAAGAAAAAATATATGTTACATACATATTTTGTATTTCATGTATTTCAGGTAGATGCTTTTTTAGCGTAATGACACAGCTGTCGTAGTAAACAACATCGTAAACATGAAACAAAAGTCAACTAGTTATTACATAGATCTAACTCACAATATACTTCCATAATAATGCATTCGATGAAGTCCGTTAGTGAACTAGTTGTTCATTATCTTTGAATGTATAGAAGCAGTCTGGTATGAAGGTAAGCAAGATAGGTTAGTTTAATAATGTGCAGCTAGGTAGGTATTTAAGCACTAATGCGGCCGGCTCGAACGTAGGGATGAAGGTAGGCAAGTAGGTGTTCAGATATACGCAGAAATATTGAGGTACGAAAGAAGGCAGTTATGTAGGAATAGAAAAAGACAGGAACGTAGGTACGTTAACCTCAATATTTTATCAAATAAGGTTAAAAACAAAGGTTTATAAATATTTACAGGAATCAATTGAACATTACCTATATGATCATTTGTATTCGTGTTTTATACCGGGAAAACCGATTTTATTTGGTATATTTGGAGAGAAAACGTACAATGGGTGTATGAAAGTAAACAAAAACGAGCAACGAACTTAAGAAATAAGTATTTGCTTTAAGAAAATTGCTTCAAATGTGTTATAAACAACGTCATTTATGTAACTGATGGAATGTTTACACGGCCCATACAGAGAAAGTCAATTCAAAAGTGAGCTGTTCTCAAAAGTATCCAATTGTAATCACTAACATTTTATGTAAAAAGTCAATGACTTCGAATGACATTGTAAAACGCGAAATGCCTGTGTGATGTTTCCCAAAAAATCGCAGTAACATTGTAAGCACGATACACATGCCTAACAATCATTGACTGGCATGCAGTGCGAGTTTATTTAGTCCTTTTGCTTAATCCCTCTTTTCTTAATCACAATTTAACCTATTATGTACTTGTATTAAGCATCCAGCAGATAAAACAATTTTTGTGATCGATTTTATATATTACATTTATATGTGTTTCAGTACCACAATTAAATTCTACTGCAGCGTCGTGTCTCTTTCCTATTTTGTAGTTCTAGTAACTTATATCATATTAAGGATATTTATAGTATATGTACTACTTTAAGATAATTGACAACACAGATTATAGGCGAAAATCGTTAACATATTGTTATGAACGATATTTAATTGCTACTTATAAATTATTTCTTGGAAAATTATTTGGATTCCTTTCATGAAGGCTCAGGGATGTATTGTAAGTTATTTAAAGGCAAATGCTATTGTAACAAAATACCCTAATTACTTTACAGCATTCTCGTCTGATAGCAATTATTACGTCCATTGCTCTCTGAACATTACATAACTTCTGACCTAAGCGAAATGCACTCTTAACTTCAGAACAAGTTTTGGCCGTATCGTGCGATGTACGTTTGTTTCAAGGCAATACTGACATCAACAGCAACTCGCCGATACCAAACATGAGCCGGTATTGTAGAGCTTGTGATTACGGTAGTAAAATGGTTTCTCTTAATTAGGTCGCTTGGGAGAGAAAAAAAAGATTACACAGTAACACGCACACGCACGGATAAGCGACAATACAAAAATGATCATGCGACAATACGACTGCATGATAGTATTATGGTGAAATGGTTTGACGTTTTCATTCGTTAACATTGCGTGAATAATCAAAGTGACCTTATGGACATTGATAATCTTTGTGAAGACACCATGGTTGTAAATGTTGCATACATAGCAAATTAACAAGACATAAACACATTTGTTACCTTAAGATATCACACATTTAAAAATAATGTAGTTTTACTGCGCGGAATAAAGTATTTGTTGTACTGATCGCGAGTTCAAGCACATTCATTTTACTGTACAATTTCATGTTATTTTCGGAACAACATTTACACAATTAGGCTTTAACAAGGATTTGTTGCAGAATAAACCATACTTCGTCTCTTTGTCGAGAGAAAAACAAGTCGCAGGTCGTGGTATAATTGTCAAATTTGAATTTCTTTTGTATGACTGTCGCGATTAAGGCAGAATGTCTTGTTCACAGATATTTCTTTATCGACTTAAATTCACAATAACACGAACAACACTCGCAAACAAACTTGCGATTTTACGTTCTGCCCCCGACACAGGCTGGTGACATTGGTATGTCGTCTCTCTCCAGGAAGGGTTTGAACGAACTCCTTGAAATAGATCGCACCGATGCAAATAAATCGCGTAACGTTTATAATGCGCTGTCATAATGTCTCGTTGCACCCCTATACATCTTATGTATGGATTCACTTCTAAATTGTATTTATATAAACACCTGGCTAATACATGTGCAAGGCAGTTATCCATTCGACGTCGACAGCACCAAACATTTTGTAAAGGGGTGCGTTTATATCGGTCGCAGCAATGGCAATACGTCTTAAACCCAAACACAAAAAATTCTCACTTGTATCAAGAGGCCTATCTCTAAGACCGACATGCAGGAACTTGAAATTGGACGCCGTTTCTATACAAAGCGCGCCCTGAGTCTCATTAACACAATCCGACTGCTCTTCTGGGCATAACCTTTATAGAAGCACGTTTTGATCTTCAAAAAACGTGCATTCTCTGAGTGGCATGCCTGTGACCGCACCATATCGTATTATGTCAACATACAGACTCCTTCAACTTGAGCACGTCCTCCGCGAGTGTACATCGTCGAACAGTCAGACATCATTTGATACATTCGCCGCCATTATCCGCGTTCGCAGCGAACCGCTTAGACATACAGCCAGAATAGTTTATTAACGCCTCACTTTTGTACATAAAAACGAAGTAAAGCAGTACAAAATCATTATATATTATACAAAACCACTCTAAAAGAGTTACGAGAGACGATGGTTCTAAAAATTATAAAAGTGTTCAACGAGTATATACATCATAAAAACGTTCACATCTGTTAGAAATATAAAAAAGATCCTTACCGAAATGCGATTTAAAATAATTAATTTTATTTAAATAAATGCATATATGAACACACATAAACAATAGGAGACAATTTTATTTGTACATTATACACAGTTTTGTAGTTATTAATTGCAAGGGTTTATTAATATTTGATACACAAATAACTATGCGCACTTATTTAATGGATCATATAAACATGCGGTTGCGTCGCTTCGTTAAACTGTCATAACAGGCTCTGGAACTGGGTGTGATGATGCGGTAGCGGTATTTAAAAGACGTGGTCATGACGGATCTGGTAGAATTTCTCTTGGGCAGAAGCGACGACGACACGCTCTGGACACTTAACAATCGAAACTGTTTTGTATTGACAACACATATCGTTAAACGAGTATTAATCTGAACGAAACGGAACAAATCGACAAATGATCATTTAACCATTTAAATTTCCATAGGATCGATAAGGAATATCGCTTAATTAATTGGGAAACTACAGTGAGAAATACAAAGGACGATTTTATCGAACATATGCTCGCCTCGTAAGTTATGTTAAGGTATATTGTTATATTGATCTATAATGTGTAAGTTCATCTATTTGCAGTAAGCTTTTTTGGCGAGGTTATCTAACCAATGTTTTTACCATTATCATTAGCAAATAGAAAATCGTGGGGTAATTTTCTAGTAGACCCGAAATAATAATTGCTATGATTGCATTGGCTAATTTTACAGGATTTCTCCATTTAATTTGGCTAAGTATCTTATTTGAGATTTATTTAATACCAGTTGTTAATCCGACCTATTTCTTAAATTCGTTCACGCACTTTGTTTCAACCTTGTTTTTATAAGATCTTTGTGTATTAAAAATATGTTTGTTTAATAAAGTTATTAACCATTATCTTTTTAATTAGGGCGTGGTCAGTGTTTTTTCGGATGGGCAAAATTGGTCGTATTCGATTGACAGTGCGTAACTACGCCCATGCCTATGGCAGAAACATGTATTGATGTAACTTTCTAACAATTGCACAGTAGAAGTGATTCGTTGACGGCTCCTCGATGTATAAGGTATGCGCTTTGAAATATGATGATTCATTGTTTTATACTTATTTAATTTTCAAAATGTATTACCACAATTATACATACAATTCTCATGGCTGATTATATAAATGTAAACATGATCGCTTTTATAAATAATATCTAATACAATTCTCCCCAATG
The DNA here is from genome assembly GCA_007657795.1 of Dreissena rostriformis. Lineage (NCBI taxonomy): Eukaryota > Metazoa > Mollusca > Bivalvia > Myida > Dreissenidae > Dreissena > Dreissena rostriformis. Next base: position 41,012 of record VMBQ01004886.1, read on the forward strand.
GATTATGTACAAGTTTGTCGAGAATGCTGACTTTACACATCGGGGAAATCCGTAAATCATTATTTTGTGTAAGCTTCACATTGTGATGACACCATATGATTGTCATCTAATTGAGTGTTCAGCCCAATACTAAGAGTCGTCGGCGTAATAGAGCACTTAGGACACCGACGCCATCTCACGAGGGAGGCTCAGGGTTGTGCACAATTACCACTCACATTACCAGACGTATAAAACGCCGAGTTAAGAACAAAACAGAAAGCATACCAAGAACGATGTAAATGAACATGACAAATACACTATTGTGAGGTTTTTCAGAGAACAGCAATTTCACAAAACACTATTCTTGTACACTCACAACAAAATGACATTTTAATATACAAAAATGCCATTAGAGTTAAACGGTCTATACATATTAGATATTTCAAACTGCAGTTACATAACACAAATTGTATTCACTTACTAAATTTAACAGAACACGTGAATGCATTTAAGAATGAAATATCTAAAGAAATCCTCATCTAGTTACTGTTAACTAGTTTTGGACTACATTCCAACTAACAAACTATTACACATTAAATCAAACAATGTGGATATTGGAATACATATTAAAAGTTATTATAAAGTACATTTTTATCCTTAAATAGTAGGAATAACATTGAACATTTCGTCTCAAACTAACCCATTCGTCATACTAGTATAACAAATATAGAGAATGTCAGTGCTCCAGCTATGGTTTGAAAAGGGCAGAATGCTTATTTTGTAAAATTGACACTACAGCACGCGCTGTCATATTATCCTTGTGGAATATTTTCAATATATCATGTGTTATATACGTACGTCTTAACAGTAACATTCATTTTCTTTTTAAACATTGTTCCTATGATTAATGCAAATAGTTTCAATGAGATATTATAGTACATTGATTACAAACGTAAATAAAAATTGCTGCACAATAATGTGAGCAGATACAAACAAGGGCTGAGTGTGGGCAGTGTGTCCAAGCTGTCATTGCGGGTCGTTAGGGCTAGTTTGAGCACTATATGTTTTTCTTGTTCCCAAAAATATGTTCATGTACTTTGTTACGTGCTGGTGTGGGCTTTTTGCAAGAAGTATTTCAACGTTTTAAAAACATTTTCTTACATTGAGAGTTCACTCTTACAAAATGAATTGCAGCAAAACAACAATAAACACGGAATAATTCGAGATTGTGTATGTAAAAAGTGCAATATGTTTTTATTAACTGCAGCATGTGTACCATAATATGTGTAATGGTGTTATGATAAAGGCATTGCCACTATTGTTGGCACCACCTTCGTCTCTTTCAGAAACCTACCAGAACTTGCGGTACAGCTTTCAATTTATTGAGATGGCCCATAACTTCATCGTCCGAAGCGCACTGCATTTGCACGTATTAGGCTGGGATTGGACAGACTGCAATTCATTTATCAGAGGTTAAATGAGGGCTACTGTGCTTCTTCAAACAATGTCTAGCATCTCTGAATTTCGGACAAAAGTACTCTCTGGTGAAGACAGTCTAAAAACGTTTTAACAAAAGAGTTTTAATGACGAAGCTCGACGAACCACTGAACCTGTCAATAGTAACCAATTTGTCAATCTTTAAATACACGACAAGCAAACGCAAAAATGATTAAACATGAAAAAACGCTGTTTGTAACATCTGATTTTGTTGAATATTATTTGTTTATGAAAAGCGATAGAAGTACATCTACTAAATATTTGCTCATGTGTTAATTTCTATTACATACAATAATATCCTGTACATGTTTAATGCTTGCGTTTTATTATTAATCCTTGCTACATGTGAGGTTAGTTTAGCTAGCGAACATGTTACAAGCTAAATGCTTTGAATTATCTGTTCCAAGTCGGGACCCCATAATTTTTATGTTAAATGTGGCTGTTATTATTTGTGCTTTTTTGTGTAGGCTTATGGTCACTTGCTTAAATTCAAGATTAGTAGAAGTTAACAAACATTTATTTTCTGAATTTTTTTCGGGGCTTTAATTATTCCTATATATGCCAAACACATCATATAATTGTCAAATATATGTCAATCAAATCATACTTTTATTTAAAAAGTTACACAGGGGTTGTGTACATAACTATGACCGTATATTCTCTCTTGCTCTATTATTATCAAGTTTGATCATGATACAATTCTTAGCAAATATGAACGTTTTCCGTGACCACGATGGAATGAATTCTTTACTAATTGGGAACAAGTTTGATCATTTAAGATTTTCATTTCTCCTACGTTATACTAGTAAACATATTAGTGTTAAAACTAGAACCTTCACATATCAGTTATAAATATCAGTGGATTGAAGAAGATTAGATTAACACTTCATGTATTGCTTGAGTAGTTGTGGTGATTTATTATTCCCATCCCATTCCAACGGAAATAAACATCTAACACGAAGTTACCAATTTACATTTATAGACAATATAGAAGTTACAAATGAGTGAGAACAAGCTCTCTCTTGCATGACAACAGTTTTATGCGTCAAAGTTTGTGAGTGTGTATTGTTTTGTACTGTGTTTTATGGGTTTGGGTGGTCTCCTATTGTAGACAGTTGATCACTTGTCATGCACATACACAAACTTGTGTTTATATTAAGAGTTGTCTATGTAGCGAAAGTTTTATTGTGTTTATATTTGCAACACCCTTACCAAAACAACAAATCAATAACTTCAACATAGGTCATTTCGAATATTGAACACTATCTTTCAGATGATTTGTAGTAGTATGCTTCACGCTATCAGTCGCAAGCCGAAAGGTCTATAACCTCTCATCGGAATATTTTCAAAATAAATTAATACGAGATTCCTTTAAATGCATTTCGTACATATTTTGCAGATAGAGACGTCGATGATTTCAAATGGAAATCATTTATCGCTGCTACTCGTCGACCGCTGCAGTTCAATGTGCATACATCTGATTAAAATAGTAAATTATTAACATTCCCGGAAGTCCTTTTGAACACAGTTCAATTATATTTCAGGTGATTTGTATTATAAGGCGTCACGATACAAACTTTCTTCTTAATAGTTTAATACTAAATTAATAGCATAATCCTTCGCTATCGTTTCTGTACCTATGTAGAAGAAATAGTCGTCGATTATTATATTGGTTTCAAACTGATATATTTTCTCTCCGCTATTGTCGACTTCCGTTGTAATAAGAACACATTAATAGTTCGTTCAATTATAATCAAAACCGGAGCAATTATTGGATTGTGCTTTTTTAACATGTTATCAATAGAATAACCAGGACACCAATATATGCATGTGTCAATAAAAGAATAGTGCATATTTCCGAAAGATAATAATTCATAGCGAAAACTCATTTTATTTTAACAATATTAATTAAGCAATTTTCCGCATTTCTATTTCGAGGACTAAGCCCTCCAAAATCAGCTTGAGAAGTTGTTGTGAGTTCCAACTTGTCTGAAATCCTGGCTTTAAGACGATATATTATAACAGGGCTGCAGCGAGACTAAGAGGTTATTCAGGTTTATTGGATATAATACATTATTACGTCAGCATCAATTCCATCAGTTAATTGATATGAAAAATTGAACATATTTCGGCGTTAACATGAGAGTAATTTAATGTTGGTCACATTTAAAGAATCGTATATCATAATAGTTCTAAGAAATGATGCTCTACTACACATACTGTAATTGTTCAAGCGAGTATATTAGTAGTTATTACGCTATATTGTCAGAAAAATGTAGTTATTTATCTTTGACAATATTGATAAATCTATGGTTAAGTATATCGTTATCGTCTTTACTTTAAAGATGCTGCATTGTGTTGTAAATGCATTTTTGTACACTTCAAACATTTAACATTTATGTTCCATATTTATGAAACATATGTATCTGTTTGTTTCTTCCTTTAGGCGCCCGATAACATACCATCCCGCGTGAGCTAAACAGAGAATCAAATTTTATGGATTTAACTCATTGTATAGACAATAATAATAGTTGTTATAATAATTATAGTATTAATAATAATAATACTAATAAAATATGTTTTCAACTGAGCAAACGCTTATAGTCGCATTGCCTGATGAATAAACTATTCAAATTCCTAAATAATAACAATGTATTTAATAGCACATACTTACACATAATTTTAGTGTACATATCGTGAACCTCATGGCATGGTTATTTATTTTCACACATTATACTAATGACTATATACATGTTAGTGAATACTCATTTTGACAACCATATTTACCCAAAAAAAGTTAAATTTAAAATATGAGTGATGCTTTGTGTAAATTCAATTATTCAAACTTCTCAAAATATTGAATTACACCTTGTGATTTTTATATCGGCTTTCTATATGTTTGTTATAATAGTGGCCTTACTGAACCTCTCATAATTTAGTTGAATACTAAATTGACTTAACCTTCCCAGTATTCAGGGATTTCAGGCAATAATTCGCTCATCGCAGTTTGATTATAACCTAATTGTCGTAACCTATACTTTCTATAAAAACATAATTATCATGTATACGGATAATTTTCTACCAAATCAGTGTCCCAATTCTGATGTCATTATGTGAATCACCGCTTTGAGTTCAACGCAGAAGTAGGTTTCTTTTTAACAGTCTTTGCCACCATCCTGTTTTTTGTTGGATTGAACTTTTATTATGTTACCCTGAAAGTCTGCTATATAGATCCAAGTTCAACGAAGTCTCAGCATTCAAATTATACTGTCGACATTTACATTCGATTAAGCGCTCGTTGAAACTCTCAATGCAGATTAATGCATCCTTACGACGCCCTGAATCATTACAGGATTTCATTATGTATATAAAGTTAATATCTAAAACTGTGTATGATTGGTAATCCTTATAATCATCTTTGTTTAAGTAAAACAATAGCAATTAGATGATTTACATTCTATATACATTTTATATTGATACTAACGGGTTAAAATATGGCGTCTGTACATTTAGATGCGCAGTTCGTTGAAACAAAGTACACGACTTTCAAATTGATATTACCAAATCAAATTATGTTATTAAGTCGTTTGTAATGTAATTGCGTCTAGTAAAAGGACACTAGTAAAATGACATTACATGACATTATAATTTATTTCAAAATATAATGCATACTTGAATCGTTGATTGTAGAACTGGGAATATAATAGTTTTAATTTCCGTCTAAAAAAAATGAGAAAGAATAAAAATACATTATTTTTATACTTATTCCTTGCTCTAGATGTACAGACTCACAATGTAAACATGGCTCAGCTAATGTGTGTTCGTTATTTGCCATATTGAGACCATACGTCACAAGAAAGACACAAATAGGTCTAAGAGATAAAAGTAGCTTAATTGATATCATTTACTTGACATAAGGATATACTTACCATGAGAAAATCTGTCCGCTCAAATGCAGTAAAAGTCTCATTTTACACCAATAATCAATTAGTTTAAAGACAAAAGTTTGATTTATTAGACGGTCAATTGATTAAATTCTTGAAGTATGTCATAAAAATTCATTTTGTGTCACTCATGAAGAAATTGAACACGATTTAACGATCGAGTAAATTCCGCCTTCTGAATACCCTTAGCTTTGTAACGACCAAGATGTTCATTGGGAAATTAGTTGAGATTTAACCATTTTGAAAAAACAATTCGAAATACAAAATTAAAGCGTGATTGCAAAAAAATCAAGTTTGTTTAGTGATATAGCAAGTCAAAAATGAAAAAAGCGAAAATGCATATTGGCAGTTCTTAAAAAACGCAAAGTAGTGTGTATTGCTCATGCACATTATTTTCGTACATGTTTTGATATATACAATTTGTAAATGTACGTGCAAAATAAGTATTTAGTTGCAGAGAATGTGAAAATGTACTTTAAACTAAAATAACGATTCAAAGAAAGCATTTTCTCTCTCTCTGTTCGTGGTATGTCGGTATGATTATTAATTGTACATACCTGTTAATAATTAAATAGTTATATATTAATGTCAAAATAGATGAGACACTTATTGTATATTTTCTTTGGTACTGTTTCCTCGGTTTAATAATAGGTATTGCTATTACACATCATTTCGTTAATGCAATATATCGCACACTTATTTTTACTTGTTCCAAGGTTACGCATTATTTACTGTGGACCTGTAAAGCAAAATCACACTGAATTAAATGTGAACGTGAGAAACAAACGTATGCGTTGCTTTTGGAAACCGTAACGTGACCTAGTTTATGTGCATAAAATGCAAAACTTCGCTTCTTTCACCTCACTCATTCACTTCATTCATAAACTATGTCTACATAAGTGAGATGTTTTATTATGTAAAAATAGCAGAATCCCAAACATAGTATTGTTATTATTAATTGAGATGCGTCTGTGTTACCATGAAGATAATAAGCCATAATGGCGATGGGTATGAAACAAGTGACCAGTAACGTTAGATGAAGTAAGAGAGTGAAAAACATCGGGCTACCACGCCCAGTAAACGATGACGTTGGGCTAATCGAGCTCGGGTAACCAAGCCAGGGATAAACACAACAAATAATGGTGTGTTTGTACGTGATGATATACTGTTTCAGTATTTCCATTGAATTTGTGGTGGATTTATGCATCTTCTTTAAGCTCTCGCGTGATGAAAGTCTTAAGGTATTCGAAACCTAAAAGCGTGCATGCTCAATATAATACTGGGCTGCACGAGGTATTCGATTTATCTTAAAAACAAGATCACAATTATGATTGTGTTTGAGCCCGTGCATATATTTTTCTCAATCGTTTCGGCAGAAACACGAAGTGTTGTTATCTTGATTTCATCCCACTGCTAGAAATGAATATGCCTATCTTATTCCCCAAAATGAATATGTTTGATTGTTTTCTTGACTTTGCCTAAATCAGTTTGATTTTTATTCACGAACGGAAGTTTATCAAGGCCAATTAAATGATAAAAGCCATACCAATTTTTTAAATCGTTTTATGGCTCAAACATAGGCGAGCGTTGTGTAAAGTGTTTTCGAAGTCGACACTGATTAGTCATATTCTGTAATAACTACAAGATATCTAAGTTCAGATATTTTTACCCCATCCATTGGGTTTGATATGGAACGCGTTCACAGAACGCAAATATCGATCAACAATCTAATTTAAAAAAAAACACGGACTGAACAGTCGGATTTCATTGTTGACCTTTATGGTAAGCACAAACATAAACACACATTTAAAACTAACATACACCCAGTACGTGAAGTTACTGGCCGCAATGATTCCGCGGATTATATTGCTATACTTCATTTTGAATTATATTTACAATGCGCTTTGTTAAAACACTATGGCATGATATAATGAAATACAAGAACAAACTTGTTAGGTCACGAAGGATTTAATTATGCTATGTATCAGACGGTACTTTAGTACTATATTCATAATATTTAGACATTCAAACGCATAATGTATTTATAATATTCGTATTACTATCACGTTTAATAGTTGCTATCGGAACTGTTTTTATATTTAAAAAATCGAATGGTTTAAGAAGTGAATGTATAAGACTAAGTTAAGATTACATGCAAAAAACATTACTGTGTATAGGTGAATATGAACGAAAATGACAACACATTAGTTTAAAATAAGATGTGTTTTCTAAAACAAGCAAAACAGTATCTGGAATAGCTATGTATACACCTTGTGATTTCTCTTATTCGTTTATATCAACTATTTTATAATAGAGTTTTTGTGTAGAATATTACATAATGTCATGTTTGCATATTGTATATTAAAGCAAAACGATCATGCTCGACTAATTCAATACGTATAAAACGATGCAATAACACAAATTACCTACAGGCGGTTACATAAGTGTGTTTCCAACAATTTGATTGGTAACCACTGACTTGAAAGCAGTTGTTACTAGTTCTGATTAGTGATACTTCCTTTCTTGTAAACTGTGATATGTTATGTATTAACATGTACGTATGCCAAACATGTTCCGCAATGTCCCTCTGTACACAGTCTGACGATACGTTGAAACTACAGCCTTACTTCATAGTCAAATATTTCGTATTTTTGTTTAATTTAAATTACGTTTGTGTTTGTATGTATTATGTTAACATGTAATTGTTTCACAAAGTTGGTTTTGTCGAATAGCATGCGATACAATTGCTCATAATATCTGACTAGCATATACGACTTTATTTATCATGAATTATAAACATGTCGTTAATAATGTAATGTGTTTTCCTGATCATTTAATCTGTTCTCTGAGTCTTGATTTCCTCATAATTCTTATTACCTTATACGCGAACATTTATTAAGATTGAAATACAATTACAATGACGGTATTATGTGTTTTAAATGATAACTATGCACACTTTTAACAGCCGAAAAAAACGCATGAGTGTTTCCGATTTCTTTTGACGAATCAACCTATAGAAAAAATAACGACATGGGTGAATCGTTGACGAACAATCAGTACTTCCATTTGTCCGAAAACTAAACGAATTATTTGCTATTAAAACTACACACAGAAGTAATGCGTTAAAGAAGTTGGCAGCTTTAAATGGTTATTGTTAAAATCCAAGCCAATTTAATACGCAAACGCTAAAAGTTTTCCATTCGTGACAACATATTCTATAACGTTTGTTTTTACCTGATCCACATTGCAGCCAAATGGCTGCATAAGACAAAAGCGATTTCGAGCTTGTCAATCAGGTTCTCAATACCCTTGTTATGTAAGGAGTATATACAATCATTTCGAAGTTTTGTCGTACTTTGTTTGCAAAATTCTTAACAAGAGGAGAAATGTTTAAACCGTGTCAAATCCTGCTGTTTCGTTGTAACGTATCTTTCTCCGGCCATTAAAGAGTTTAAAAAACGAATGCTTTTCATGGTCCTTTTCAAGGCGTGCCGTGCATAGAACTTTGAAGTTTCTAATTGGTAATAGTTATTTCACTCATTTTCAAAGTTGTATTTATTTTGTTATATTGTGAAGAAAACTGATCATGGACCTTAAATCACGTATCAGCCGATTGTAATGTTTCTGCTGATGCGACTAGGGGTTTCATTATTTCAACTGTTATAAATAAGTCGATATGCAATAAGTCACGGAAAGACATCGGGAAAGTCGGTTTACGGAATTAAAATGGTTCATGGTAAAGTGATTAATGTTTTATGGACCAGGGACACGGAAGACAATACTTTTTTACTCATTACAAATAGAAGAGTATATTCCCTGGTTGCTCAAAATTCAATTTATCATTTTAACACGTTGGATGTGTAATTTAATCAGACTATAATCAAACTAAATTTATTGCGCATGCGTGATCATGGTGGGCTAAAATTTTGAAGGAGTAAAATTACATCGACAAAATTTGAAAGTTTATGGAATAAAACAAGTGAGGATGAATGAAAAGTGTTTTAAGTGAACATTTGGATGATACCTATGATTATCTATGACCAGAAAACGCAAACTCTCCAAAGATTCGCCGGATAACGGTCAAGCAAGTACCACAAAGCACGAACAAACGAAACAAAGGAAAAAAAATGGCGCAAAATGCTCAAGCTTCACCCGTGACTAATTTTAGCGGACAAACACAGGCGAGCCAGGCAGGTCAGTACTATGGCAGTCCACAATTAACGCAGATACCATTTTCATACATGATGAACAAGCCAAATTTTTATGGACAGGGATTTATACCTCCGGCAACGCCATCGCCGCCACCAAGCTCGGACATATTATCATCAATTTTGGAAAGGCTAAATTCTGTTGACAAAAAACTATCACAACTTGACCAAATTCATCAAACAGTGTCGGGCATAGTTTCAAGAATAGACAAAATAGAACAACGAATGAATAGTTTCGAAACCCGAATGAAGGAGTTAGAAAAATCGTGTGATTTCAGTGGGAACATGATAGATACAAAAAAACAGATTGAAATCGACTCAACTCTAAAATCCACGAGCAACTTGCAAAGTCGCGAAGATTCAGTGATCCAGCACGAACATAAATTACAGGCTGAAATAACGGACCTCAAGTGCAGGAGTATGCCAGATACCTGAGGAGCAAGAAGAACAGTGCGACAAAAAAATCTTGGAATTCATCGAAACAAAGCTTCACGTGCAAAACGCCCAAACCGAAATCAAGTTGCAAAGGGCACATCGGATAAGCCGATACCAGCCACATGAAGTGCGGCCAATTGTTGCGAAATTCGCATACTACCCGGACAAGGAGAGGGTTCGCAGGGAGCCGAAAGAACTCAAAGGTACTCCTTTCGGAATATCCGAGCAATATCCACAGGCAGTTATGGCGGTCCGACGAAGGCTAATACCCATCATGAAAAAGGCAAGATCCGAGGAAAAGGAGGCGTATCTCAGAATTGACAAACTACATGTAAACAAGCAGGTGTATAAGGAATAGGACGTTAGTGAGGGTGTCATTTAAATTGTCACATGGAATGTGGAAGGACTAACAGCGTTTTAATGCTCTGATAGTAAGTTTTCATCTTTTCTTAACTGTCACGATATTATATGTCTTACTGAAACTTGGACAAATAAAGACTCTACCTTAGACCTAAAAGGCTATAGTAAGCCTATTCACTCATACAGACGATTACAACACCGTAGAGCGAAGCGCTCGAGTGGTGGTATTGTGATTTACATTAAAGACAATATTCGTAAAGGTGTTACATTAGTAAAAAATGACATTGATTGCATTGTTTGGCTTAAATTAGATAAAATGTTTTTTAATATTGAATCAGATGTATATTTATGTGTTGTATATATTGCACCTGAAAATTCCCCTGTTCACTCTTTGTATACTTATGATATTTTTCAAACTATTGAATTAGATATTAATTTTTATCAAACCAAAGGAAAGGTATTTTTAACTGGAGACACAAACTCGCGAACGGGAAATAAAGCCGATTACATCGAAAATGATAGGTATATAAGCGATACCGATTTTGATACTGTCCCAGATATTGAAACCTTAATCCCACGCTCAACTTGTGACCTTACTACGAATCGATTTGGAGACAACCTGTTAGATATTTGTAAAGCGACTAATATTCGTATCGTGAACGGACGTTTACATAACGATCAAAATATAGGTAAAATAACGTGCTATACACATAATGGTGAAAGCTTAGTTGATTATTTATTAACTGCGCACACCAATTTTACGGACATTTTAGATTTTACCGTTAACGATTTCACGGAATTCTCGAACCATGCGCCGCTGACATTTGCTCTCCGCACGAATAACGCTGTTTCAACTAGTAATATTAATCCGATTGTTTATTTTAAATGGAAACCCGAGAACAAATGCGACTTTCTTCGTGATGTTTCGTGCGATGTACATAATCTGGAACACATGTTATTATCACAAATTGATTCAAACTCTGATCCGGATATCCTAGTGGGAGAATTTTCGAATTACTTAAATTCTAAAGGAGAAAAGTATTTTAAGCGCACTATAAATCTTGAAAGTAAAGGGTTTATAGATAATGATAAAAATAAACAAAGGTGGTTTAACGAAGAATGTAAAACCAAACAATCTCAATGTACCAGAGCTATATACGAGTATAATCTTAACAAAAACGAGCGTACACGAGAACAAATGATTGCATCGAAAAAGGATTATAAGTATACTTGTAGAAAAACTAAATTAAAGTACAACACTGATCAAAGCAAGCATATGAACACTATGAGAAGGAAATCACCCCGTGAGTTTTGGAAATTATTTAAACGTAAAACTACATCACAAAACTCAGATACGATACCGTTAATCGAATTCCACGATTATTTCAGAAAATAAGCGGTCGAATGTGACCTTAATATAAATTCGTTTGATTCAGATACTTTTTTACGTGAATTTGATAATAGGTTAAACACAGAACCCTCGTACCCCGAACTCGATAATCCTATTTCGACAGAAGAAATTATAAGGGCAACAAAACGGTTGAAAAACAATAAAACTCATGCGCGTGACAATTATATATATGAATATTTTACTGAAACAATCGATATAATCGTCAGGCCGTAAGAAATATTGTTCAACTACATACTTGATAAAAAGCGTTTTCCGCGCAGCTGGTCATCTGGTATTTTAATACCAATTCATAAACGTGGAGACATATCAGATCCAAATTACTACCGAGGAATTACATGAATAAGTTGTTTTGCCAAATTATTTACAAGCATATTAAATGAACGTCTTAAACAATGGGCAGAAACGAATGACATTCTAACGGATGCACAATTCGGCCTTAAACCAAACTGTAGCACGGTCGATGCAATATTTATTCTTAATGCACTTATAGAAAAACAGATTCAGGATACAGATAAACTATACTGTTGTTATATTGACTACCGGAAGGCATATGACGTCATCGATCGCGGCCAATTATGGAGTAAGATGATTAATGTGGGCATCGACGGTAAACTATTAACAACTACTCGATCCATGTACGATGAAGTGAAATTACAGGTTAAACACATGGGTAAATTATCAGACGTATTTAATAGTAAAGTCGGCTTATTTCAGGGGGAGATAACCTCGCCCATATTGTTTTCTCTCTTTATTAAAGACATCGAATTCGATTTGCAAAATGGAATAAACGCCGGAATTACACTAGATCAAATATCGATATATCTATTATTATTTGCTGACGACGCGGCTTTATTTTCTGAAACACCTTAGGGTCTTCAAGAATCATTAAACAATTAAGAAACCTACTGTGATAAGTGGAATTAAACGGTAAAGATTGAAAAAACAAAGGTCATGGTATTCCGAAAAGGTGGCACAATTAGTAAAACCTTAAAATTGACATATAAAGGTCAAGAAATAGAAATTGTTAACAATTTTAATTACCTTGGAATTGTCATGTCAAGCGGTGGATCTTTTGCGTCCGCAACGAATACATTGTATGGCAAAGCTTTAAAAGCGATGCATTCTTTGATCACTCTCACAAAAGACATGAACGTACCTATACATATCCGGTTAAATTTATTTAACGCATATGTATCATCAATTTTATACTATAACTGTGAGGTATGGGGATTTATGAAAGCGGAAAACATTGAGCGCGTCCATCGTAAATTTTGTACAAGTATCCCTGTTTTCCGTCAATTCAAGTGATATATCAATAAAACACGTATTACAATTAATATATTTATGTACGTATGTATTGATAAGTTTTTTACGAGAAACGTAACTCGTACTCCCTGGATACAATGTATATTATATTTCCGCTCCGATATTCACACGGTAGAGGGGAATCGGAAAGCAAAACACGTAAGAATCGCAACGAGACGGCAATCCTAAACAGAACCGATGGATTAAATTGCAATATGTCTTCATGGTAATTATGATCCAATAAAACACGAACACTTAATGAGAATACTCTGTTGGTATTGCACAGGAAAGTGTTGTTTTATTTTGTTTGCTCTGTTGCCAGACCTTGAAAAATTACATAAAAATACTTCAAAAAGTGTTGTACTTACATTCTATAAGTAATTAATTAAAAGTGGAACCACACTTTAAATTTACGTTTGTAACAACATTTGTATAATGGTTGTGTAGTAAGTCTTATAATTAGCGTGACTATTGATGACTTATTAAGTTGTATTTAATTAATGAATTATGTCGTTGCATTATGTTGAAGATTCTTGTAGTATTCACACAGTTGTGGGAGATAACTGGCTTTTGGTACATATCCAAATCCAGATAGTGAAATGTCATTAACGGGAGAAAACATTTTAACATGAAAGCACCATGTGTTGTAGTCATCAACACCGGTCGTTAATAAACGTTTACGATTTGTTTGTAAACTATTATTAAGTATTGTCAATCTCAGAGGGAAAAGTACACAATAACTAAAATAAATGATTTTAAATTGCAAGAAAACATATCATGGCTCTTAATACAGACTATTATTATGTTGGAAGTGCAACTGGTGTGTCAGTTCACCTTTGTAATTACATTAGGTACTGAGTGTTTTAAAACATCTTTGTTTCGATTGGTGCGCAGAGTTCAATCATTTTGATAGCCATGTTTTGTTTTAGTTCTTGAGGTGTTGAGTTGTAGAGGTATTGATGGCATAGATACTTAAAAGAAGTTGTTTATTTGGTAATTTATTATAGCGAAGTGCTGCTCCGCCACATATCTTAGAGTGTAACAAGAGCATTGCGTTTCTGCTCTCGTAAATCCATATTTCTAGTATATAATGCCAATATTAATTTTAAAGTAGCAAATCCAACAGCAAAGGTCAGGATGTACAAACTTGCAGTTTCAAACGAGATCAGCAATAGCTCCACTAAAATAAATGATATTATTATTTTAGATATCAAAACACACGAAAAATGCTGCAATAAATAAAACAAATATATTTATTTTTTAAGCAATGTCATTTTACGACATGTTATTAAAATAAAAAATATTTTTTATCGGATACATATTCGTTTTAAACATTAATATATTTTTATGAATCGCACTTATTTTAAGAATACATAATTGTTTGAGAATCAAAGAAGCACAAATATATAACAGCTGAAAACTGTTCACACCATACTCATGACTTTTTTTGTCACTTGCAACTGCGAGAGTAATTGTATTCGTTACTGTCACTTAGTGTTTTACGTCAATTTGTCTTACCAAACTAACCGAGGAAATAATCTTATACAATTCTCAAAAAATATCATTAAACCATGATTATATTACATTCACAATGTTTTGCCTGAATATATCCACGCCGACATACATATTACTATTGCCACCGGTGCAATTACGATTTGGTATACTTACAGCAACAGTAAATACCATGTTTACGACTCTTTGAGACGAAAGGTACCGACCAATTCAGTCCAATCAAGGTGACAAGAGATTGAAATGAATGTATATGAGGAAATGGAATCCTAAGCGGACCATACCGTAAATACGCCAAACGGGTTACAACCTTTTAGTATTGCGGAAGAAAATGTGCACACGTGTTTCATTGCATTTAACATAAATAAAGCATTTTATTACCATATTATAATTTGCAAAATGAGGTTTTACTGTCATATCTGTCATATTAAAATCGAACAGGTACTTAAGCATTCCAATACACTAGATTTGATCCAATGTTTATAAAAAACGGGTAACTTAACCATTACTTACTTGAGCATGTTCTCGTGGATTATGTTTTTATCTAGTATATATTAACCACATCTTATTCTAAAAAATAAGTAAGCAGTGTTATCATACATAGATAGAATATATAGAAAGCAGAATATTAAAGGATATCTTGCAACCATGCTTGAAAATTAAAATTAAAGCCAGGATTGAATTTTTTTACCCAGCAGTTACATCGACCTTCAAAAACAAACAGCGAATAGATAGCTTGTGAGAATATCGAGCTAGCTCTTATATCGAAACACAAACGTGAACTGTGAATATAGAGCTAGGTTGAAGTTAAATCGAACAGTAATATTGGTATTCAAAGTGAAGACGAGAATATTGAGCTGATGAGATTATCGTGCTTCCTATGACATCAAAATGCCAACATTAAGCTTGCAAACCGACTTATATTGAATGTTTAACTATCACTGACAATGACATTAAGAGACAAACCGCGAATATCGAGTTGTTACGAATATTGAGCTGTCTCAAAGATTTAAATACAAACACGATCCCCGAATATCATTGTATGGTGAATTTTGTAGCAGCACTTACATCGACATTAAAACGTGAAGCGCGAACAACGATTTTTTTTTACATCACAAACTAGAAGTTGTATTTCCGTATACAATAGTCGTACAAACTATACAGTATACAATTAAAAACATCATTTAAAGGTGAGAGAAAGTAATCAATATAACCGGCATCTAACAAACAATTTAATCAGTGTATTTCTTATTTATACATGTAAGTTATGCCTCAATTTTAAAGTTGCTGATTAAGTAACGTAAAGTATTGTTTAAATAAAGTTAAATAATGAACGTCCACGTGCCCGCAAACTCGACAAACATTTTGCTATAAAAAACAGAAGTCAAGTGTTGAATTTGCGGCAGCACTTTTCGCATCCGAAATTCAATTGTTATGGTTTAAATTTAAGCAAATAAAATAGTTGTTTTACCCCAGCCACATTTCAGCTAAATGATTCTATAACACTGATTAGAAGCGATTTCGAGCTTTTGAGTCTGGCTCACCATAACTCGCCACTTTTTTATGTATGACAAGTATACATGTATGTCGCAATTATGTCGCGCTGTGTTTGCAACTTCGAAAAAAGAGGAAAAAATTGTTCGCCGTGTCAGATCATGCTGCTTCGGTGTAAATTGTTTTTTCTTTTCACGCCATTACACAGGTTCAAACTCCGACTGCCTTGTATTGACCTTATACGTTTCCAGGCGTGTCTTGTTTAGAACTTTTACGTTTCTTTTTTAATGTTGATTTTTTTTTCTGTATTGTGAAAGAAACTAATTACTAGCCTTAAATAAAAGACCAGCGGATTGTAATGTGTTCTGTTGACTCCACTTAGAGTGTCTTTATTTTAACTATTAAATAAGTCGAGTTTCAATAAGTCACGCTAATTGGACATCTGGAAAGTCGTTAAACAGAATTAAAATGGTTCATGTTCAAGTGATTCATGTTTATGGACCAGGGACACGGAAGGCGATACTTTATTATTGATTACAAAGAAAAGATTATATTCCCCGGTTGCTTAACATGCATTTATCATTTTAACACGTTACATGTGTAATTTCATCAGACTATAATCAAACTGTTAAAATGTTCACAACTAGTCAGGCGATAATTGAAGTTTGTATCTTGTCTCTTTAAATTCATCATTATTGTAATCGAATTGTGGAGACATTGTTAGTTGATGCTACAACACAGTGTTAAAGGCAGATTATACGATTTGTATATGTGTTAAATTGTAATATATTGATAAAAATATGTTACAATAACACAAAATAGGCAAGACAAATTAAACATTGAAGACGAATTTCATAAAATGCAGCAAAGACAAATTAGAGCCCCGAGCCGATTGTGACGAAGATATTTCGTACACATTTTCGTACAATAACCGAAGCATTCGTCTTTTTATTAGGATCGGAGTTAGTGTTCGCGTGTCGTATGAAAAGGTATCGTTAGGAAACAAAATTGTGTCTTTGTGTCGTATGAACGAATCTGCACTTAAACTAAATTTAGATTCACATCGTACACGAATGATATACATGCTGGGGAATTCGACTGTACAGACCTTTTTGATATCAGAATAAAATATCTGGCTTATTTCGCATATTTTTTGACACATGTTCTTTTTAACTTTTATTTTAATTTATATTGAAATATATGTATAATATGTTTTTTACACATTTTATATACATTTATAAATATTTGACAAAATCGTGCAATCTCACTTTAATAGAGGCATATAAAGTACATCGTAAAAGAACAGATACAAGACTCTGGAAAACGATTTAATTAGATATTTTTCTACTACATATTTTTTTTCACGAATAGTCACGGATTTTTTGTCACCTGTAACTGCTAGAGCAATTTCGTTCGTTAATGTCATACAGTGCTTTCTTACCGAAATAACCGAGGTAATTATCTTTGAATTTTCTCAAAATTGCATCAATAAACCATGATAACATTCGAACTGTATGGCCTAAATATATCCACGCTGGTATACTTATAACTATTGCCGCCAGTGCCATTGCCAGTTTGTATTTTTACATCGACAGTAAATACAATGTTTACAACTCTTTGAGAAGAAAGGTACCGACCAAGTCAGTTATATAAAGGTGACAAGAGATTTACATGAACGTATGTGAGGAAATTGAATCCTTAACGTACCAAATAATATTTTGCGGACGAAAATATTCATACGTGTTTCATTGCACATAAATACAGCATTTAGTAATCATATAATATCGTGCAAAATCGCGCTTTACCGTAATTTAATTATGTCATTTTAAAATCAAACAGGTAATTTATATATGTAGTGTTCGTTCTCATATTACAATACAAAAAATATATACGGTATTTTATCTCGATCTTTTTGTAAAGTTTGCAAAATTAATTTACATAAAATACAGCCTGTAGTGTGGCTACTGTTTGCATCAATCGGGTCACTGAATCATTAGTTCAGCATATTATCATGGATCATGTTATTTATCTAACGTATATTTGCCACATCTCGTTCTAACAAATAAGTAAGCGTTGTAATCATATATAGATATGTGGGTAGCCGAATATTTAAGTATATCTTGCAATCAGCATCGTCACAGGAAATTAAAATTAAATTGCAACAAACGCGCCACCTATTAAAAACATTGATTTAAGAATGCATCCACCATTGCTCGTTCTGATACAACAATTACTGATATACCATATAGCAATGAATATTTACCGGTAAATGTTGTGCTGTACTTTAAAAATATAGTTCCTAATATGGGATTCCAAATACCGTCGATGCTTTTCGATTAAATAGAATTTTATTCTTAGCTGCAATATAAACACGTTCCAAAAGATCAATCTTTCGATAGCCTTGTATATTTGAGCTGTCAGAACATCATCTCAATGCAACTGATTTAATGAATTACAGAAAGGAAAAGTAATGACATAAATCTATGTGTATAATCTTTCTCATTTATTCTTATCTGGGAAAACGACATGAACACACGTTTTATTTATTTTATCATCTTTGTTTTATAGTTTCTGAGGACAATAATTTACACGATCACAAAGAAGACGGTCTAAATAAAATGGTTTAACGAAATGTAGAAAGCACAAATCTCCAAGGCAAATACAATATAAATCAAATTCAACAAAGTTCAATATGAATTGAATAGCAATATTACAGACATAACGCATCAATAACAATTCGCTTTGAAGCATGGTATCCAAGCATATGCGTTGATCCTGTGGTAAAATGTCATATTGATCAAGACATTAGATAAATTAAATTAATATTTCTGAACTTTCTTCTGGTGGCTGGGAGACGCTACGCCGATACAAATTTAATATAATAGTGTCGAGCGACTGCGACGACGAGTGAGCAGTTTTCAAGGCAGAGAGTAAGGCGCTATAGCGAAACTGGTTAAGCCAGCAGGACCGTGCGTCAGAAAGCAGTAATTCAGAAATTGACTTGAATATAACGAGGACTATTATTGAATCTCTGATATAATATAATGAATGTTGTTTTAGAGTTGAAGCTAGTTTCTGTGTCCAAGCGACATGATTTTCTTTTAAAAACTTTTAGCGATAGCTCTACTTAAATAAATTATATTATTATTTTACATCACAAAACAAACACAAAATGCAGCCATGAATAAAATATATACATAATTCATTTTTAGACCAATGGCATTTTACAAAATAAAATTAAAATAAGAAATATTTTACATCTGAATATATATCTCTATATTTTTTTATGAAAATTGTTCAAGTGATAATCATGAATGTCTTGTCACGTGCACCTGGGATAGGTATTATCTGCGTTAAGTTCACACAGTGCTTAACGTAAATATGTCCTCCATATAACCAAGGAAAGTTTCTAAGAATATTCCGAGAACGTTTGCATAATTAAACCATAATTGCATTCTAAGTGTTTATGGCCTAAATAGATCCACGCCGGAATACTTATAACGATTGCCACCAGCGCCATTACGATTCGGTATATTTACAGCGACAGGAAATATGGTGCTTACGACTCTTTAAGAAGAGACGTACCGACCAATTCAGTCTTATTAATACATGTATGAGAGAAAGTGCAATCCTAAACGGACCATAGTGTAAATCAGCCGAACGGTTTGTACTTGAACATGTTTTCGTGGATGATGTTATTTATCTAGCGTATGTTAACCACATCTCGTTCTAAGAGATATAGATATAGATATGTGGGAAGCCGAATAGAATTTTCAACCATATCTTGCGACCAGCATCGTGCATACAAATTAAAAAATAATATGATTCGCGCCACCTATTTAACAACTTTGATTAAAGGATGCATCCACTATTGCTCTTTCTGATACTACAATGATTAAAATACTTCAACACAACGAATATTTACTAGTACAGTGTATGCTGTACTTCAAATGTATAGTTCTTAATATGGTCATCCAAATACCGTCGATGCTGTTCGATTTAAGAGAAATCTATTTCTTAGCTATACAAAAAGACCGTTATAAACAAACAATCTTTTGATAGCCTTGTAGAGTTGAGCTGCCATAATATAATTTTAAGGCAACTGATTTAATGACTTACAGAAAGAAACACATGACATTATTGTATGTGTAGAACCTTTCTCATTAATTTGTATCTGGGAAAAAGACACGAACTCATCCTTTTTTATATAGTTATTAAGGACAATAATTTACACGACCACAAAGAATAACGGCTAAATTAAATAGTTTAAAGAAATGTTGAAAGCTCAAACCTCAACGGGAATTGCAATATACATCAAGGGCAACACGGTTCAATATGACTTCAAGAGCAATAGTACATACATAACTCATCAATAACAATGCGCTTTGATGCATGGTAAGCAAGCCTATGCTTATGATATATTCGGTAAAATGTTTAAATTGATCAAGATATGAGATAAATTCATTCATATTGCTGAACATTTTCTTGTGGCTAGGAGACGCTACGCCGATCTAAATTTAATTTAATGGTGGAGAGCGATTGCGACGTCGAGTGTGCAGGTTTCATGGCAGGGAATAGGGCGCTCAATCGAAAATTTTCTGGTTAGTTAGGCCGCTCGTCAGCAAGTTATACTACACAGTACCATGGATAATGTTATGGATAGCAGTGTTCAACCTTGGGATTCGAGTTCAACATCATGGTGATGGTTGTCAATGCAGGCTCTGTAATGGCTTAGACAACTACAATTACGTCGGTAGAATATTCTTCTCAGCAGTCATGTCCGTGTTTTACGATTGGACAGCCCAACCACTTACGATTGAACTATCCATGTGTAGCACGTTTCGATTCCATCCTAAAACGAAAAGTAGTTCGAAACCCTCATTTTTTTTTACAACTATAAACAGGGACGATAACATATTTGAAATATAAATGAACCAATCTGGCTATGCAATCTATCGAAACAAGTCTTAATTCGTTTCTAATTAACACGAAAAGCCAGGAGTATTAGTCAACAATACGCGTTAACTTTATTCATGGGACAAAAATGCGCATTAATATATGTGTGTTCGCTCATCAATAAAAAACGGGCGTTGTAATCCATACCGCTTATAATAGCCAACTTAGTTTTAACCATATTCAATAAGTGTCCTCTTTCATAAATATAATTAAGAACATATTCATTTTTACACTGATTACGAATTTTTAATACAAAAGGAATTATTTGGATCTGATATTTGTTTTTACATATTATATTTTAAGAATCACAAATAGTTTAAGACCAATTTATTTTCTAAGAATTAATAATTTTAGAACTTTAAAACGCCATGGATTTCTTGTCACTTGCAACTGCGAGAGCACATTCGTTCATTAATGTAACTCAGTGCTTTCGAACCAAAATAACCGAGGTAATTATCTTAGCCCATTCTCAAAATTGCGTCCAAAAACCATGATTACATTCGAACTGTATTTCCTGAATTTTTATCCACGCCGGTATACTTATTACTATTGCCGCCAACGCGAAAACGAGTCTGTATATTAACAACGACAGTTATACGACTCTTTGAGGCGAAAGGTACCGACCAATTCAGTCAAATTAAGGTGACCTTGAAACGTGCTATGCTTAGGTTTGGTTACACTCCATTCTATCTATGTGCAGCCAGAACACTTTCCGCTTTTTTTCGTTTAGAGTAAAATCCAGTATAAGCGGACTGCACAATAAAAATTGTTAACCTATTACACTATTCCAGTTGTTAACGTTCTGTCATACCAATTGATTTAGTACCAAAGCGTGCAGAAAATCACATCACGCGCCATAACATAATTTAGACAATAAATATAAAGATGTGTTTGGTTGTTGATTTTCTAATGTACCGTATGCGTAATTTTCCCTTTTGGTATGTGTTTTTTTTTCACAAATATTGAAATCGCTAAATTGCAAATTGTTTAACAGAACTATAGGTGTGTTCATGGAATACATTATAAATATTAATTTGATTTTTATATGCAGTTCGAGCCTCATCCATTTAAATAAAGAGTTAAGAGTTTATTTCAACATACATTATGCTTAAAGCAGATGTACGCACATATCACAACACAATATATTCACAGATGGTCAATGTGTGTACAGAATTCTTAAAAGAACCAAGATCATTTTTTTTTGTATACACTTTACCGTACGTTTATATTAAATAGACAAATAAATGAAAGTACACGGAGATAAACTATTGATAATATAAGTTTCAATTTAAAAGCTTTAAAACTTAAAATGGATCACTTGTTTCAGTGTCAGTCTATAACAGGTCAATGAACTGTGTCACGTTTGTGTTTTTCCAACAATATTTATTTACATTCTGCTTACGAACATTATTAAACATAGGACATTCAAGTAGGATTTTTTGTTCAAAAAGGCATACGTGGAGTTATAAAATATATTGTTTGAGTTAATGATTACCAACCCTGCAATAAAATAACATTTTCTGGGAAATCGTATACCACGAAAAGCCTCATTAGTGACAAATGGTTAAACATACGAGCAAACTTAAATGTAATGACTTCTAAATTGGTTTCATTTATATCTGACATTCCTTGTTCACGATAATTGAAAGAAGCAAAATCCATATCCGTCGTTAAAACGATGAATAGAAATTTTATTGCAATGTGTCCGCTTTACGCAAAACATAAGAGCCACTGTATCAGAAAGTGCCCCTTTTGGTATATCCAAGTCTCAACGCATTAAACCCAAGAGAGACAATGAACTTCTCGCTGTCAGATGATCGCATCATTACACCCAGTACAAGAGGCTGTCATGACATTTAAATGAAGCGACGCAACCACATGTATACAAATGATTCATTTACTTTGCGCGCATAGTCAATTGCCTATCAAAAAGTAATATACTTTGTTATTCATAACTACAAAACTGTTAATAATATACAAATTGCACTGTCTCCTATTGTATATAGGTGCTCATATATTTTTTTATTTTATTTTTAAGAAAAGTTATCATTGTTAATCGAATTTCCTATTGGATTGTTTTTTTAAATTTCTAACAGATGTGAAAGTTTTATACGATGTTAATAATCGTTTAACACTTTTAGAACTTTAGAACCATCGTATGTACAATTGTGTACTGCTTTATTGTGTGTTTATGTACAACGGTGAGACGTTAATAAACTATTCTGTCAGTCTGTCTGATTTTGTCATTTTAAGAATCGGCCAGATCTGAAAACAATATGTACATGTATGTATTGCTACAGTTTGTTTTCAGAATTGATCAGAGTATACTCATGTTAAACTTGGTTAGAAACAAGAGGGTCTTTTTGGCTCTAAAACGATCACCCGAGTTCTATGTATACTATTTGTTTAAGACATGAGATAGTATATGACATACTATTTAACTGTCCTTTATGTGTGGCTAAAGATGGACATTCACAACCAAGCTTTGTTAGTTGGCCTTTTACAACGTCATTACGGCTTCTTTCATAAATGCACGACGATGATTTGAATGTAACAAATATATTGTGTTATTTCTCTTAAATTTTAAATAAAGACGAGATGTAGTTGATACTCGTTTTGGTTTCATTTCATGGTACCTCGCAAAGTTACGATTATGGTGCTCTGGTCTGAATATTATTATTTAGCAATGAAAAAGTTATTAAATTAAAATTGATTCTCTTGTATTGCTATGTTATTCGAATAAGGATGCTATGAGGTTGAATGCTATGTACACTTAAATGTTTAATGAAATCTTTTGTGTCAAGTGTGAGGTTTGAAGCTCCTTAAAACCGGTTTAACCCCTCAGTTTTTTAACTGACTGTTCCAGGGACGTGACCCCAGTTTTCTTTATTGTTATGTACACGTTTGTTTTGTCTAGTGACTTTGTTTTGTATCTTACTGTTTGGCAATTTGTTCCTTGTCATAAAGAAATGAACGTATTGTATAATAAGGCTTTATCTTCGAATGGTGCAGCATTTGTAAAACACAAGAATACATATGTTGCTCTGTGAAAAGTGGGCTTAATACATGTGCGAAAAGTGACATCCTATATTAGCCTGTGCAATCCATACAGGCTAATCAGGCAAAAGCCAAAATCCTAACGCCAGATGTGGTCTGTTCACATGGATGATTGTATATACAAAATGCTCGTTTTTATTTTTTTGTGTCATAAAAAAAATCCATTTTAATTTCCCGCGACTATATCTATTCATACGACACTCGAACACTAACATTGTACCATTTTAGTGTTCATGTGTCGTATGAATAGATGTCAGTGCGGGAAATTAAAATGGCATTAACTGTGACACAACAAATTAAAAACAATCATTTTGTATCTACAAACATCCATGTTACCAGAAAACATCTCGTTTTTAAATTTTGGCTTTTGCTATAAGGAACATTGATTTTTTTTAAATGGGTAACTTTATTTTACGTAATTTTTTACGAAATTTCCGTAGTTTTTCAGTATTAATGTTACTTTAACTATTGCAATACGACGTTATGTGTTATGGCACATATGTGGAAACTAATCGTCCAATTAAACTGTCGAACACTAAATCATATACTCATAATATGTTCTGATGGATGAAGCGCTTTTTTGTATTTGTACTAAAATTTAGTGTAAAAACAGATAAAACAAGATAATGCGATGGCTAGGCAACACTTCTTAAATTAAAAGCTCACTTTTATTAATTCTTAATGATTTAAACCAAATGTTTTACTGATGCGGTCGTTTCACATTGTGTTACTCATTGTTTAAAGTGTTTGTCATTTCAATATATCTCAATACCGTCGTTTTGCACCTAACCCATCATGGCCAGTCTCCGTAAAAGTCCCACCTCCATTACTGGCTACAATGTCTGGCTATACAACTCACCATACGAAATACAATTGTTGAGGATTTGTCTTACTTTACAATTCATACAGTTTCACCAATGTGTTTTCATTAACTAAAGTGTCATAGGGCTGGTATGTTTATTAGTTAACACTTAAAGAGTACCACTTTTGTTGTCTCAACTTATTTCCCATGACTACAATTTGTTATAACGCAACTACTTTTGCACTTACAACCAAACGTCAGTTGCAATGAAATTCTCTAGACTCAAATTATATTTTTTCGCGTTTCATCTGCATATATGAATACGTTCATTAACGCCAATCACCCTCCATCATGGGAAGTGTGGATTTCTTTAATCCTCATAAATAATATTTCTGGAGTATTTCTGGAAATAGCAAAAGCTATTATCGAATGTAAATGCCGTCTCAGGGGTAAAAAATACAAGGCTGTTTTAACTAAATGCACTGAACATGAACTATAAACACTAAGACACACCTCATTAATACTTTGATTGTTTCTAGACGGATATTGTCAAAAATATAAAGCGGGAAAAAACGTAAGTAGTCGCCGTTAATATTTCAAAAGGATTATCTTTGCAACGCGCATTATGGTTAAAGCAAATATGTGAAAACCAATTGTCCGACAGGGATAACTTTCTGTATACTTAATCATATAATAATATTGTTTCTGGTTGATGAAGTGCTATTGGTATGTACTCTGATATTAATATAAACATAGACAAAGAAAGCGAACGCCATGGTAAGACAGTGTTCTTTTATTAATTGTTGATGATATAAGGTAAATGCTAGACATACGGTCGTTCCTATAAAGCATCGAACTCATAATACATTACCCTTGTGTTACTTAACATATTGTATAAAGAGTTTGCCATTTCAATATATTTCAATACAGCCGTCTTGCACCTAACACATCGTGGTCAGTTTCCGCAAGGGTCCAAGCTTCATAACTGGTCAAAAATAAATGCATCCTGAATATGTAATCGGGCTATTTACTACCTACATTACGTTTTTTTCATGTGATAAATAACGATGATCTTGGGTTTGAACTATAGAATGCTAATTTCTTAAATTATGTAAACATGATGGAATTTAGTTGATAGTTCCCTTTTAATATTTCCTCAGAACCTTGATTTTATGGTGCTCTGGAGCATGAAAAATCACTAATTGATTAAACTGCAATTCAATTGAATTTCCTTGGTCACTGCTTTTTAATTTGAATACAAATGTGAGGTTCATGTTTATTTACACTTGTTCGTTAGTAATGAATTATGTGAAGGGTCATTCAACCGGTTTTATCCCGTGGTGTATGCATTGGCCTGTATTGCATATGCAACATTGCATTATGTGAAAGACTAGCATTGGTTAATAAGAATTTATCTACTTACAATCTTTCTTGAGTTTCATTTTTCATATTTAGTGACTTTTTATGCATGATTTTCTGTTCCCACTTAACATATAGTATTGCTTTCATCAACCGTGTCCAATATAGGAATACTGAAATTCAGAAAGTTCACAAGGGCAGAGAAACGGTCATTCGAAAACAAATCGAATACGCGTTTTGTCTAACACCTATAAAGAAACTTAACCCCCTTACTTTTGAGATCATGAACCTTATAATTTGATATGGTACATTTCAATGAGTTTAATATGATACTGTGTCGGTTAGGTAAAAAACGTCTCTAGTACAAGAGCACTACGACTGTGGCTATGTGGAATTTTACACTTATTTCATAAGCTTGTTTACATGTATCATCCTTATCCTTGAACATGCGATAAGTCAAATTTGATAATAAATATTTGACACGTGTTAAACTTAAACTGAAGCCTGTCAACCGCTGTGTTCGTCCCGAAATTACACGCTCTGGAAACTGCGAACGAAAATGCGAGAGTTATTATCAATAGCAAAACATGGTTCACTGCATTGTTGATAAAACATCAACACATGGATGATTTTATAAGCAGACCCGATTTAAACGTAATCCTGGAATGGATTTTTTTTTATTATTATTATTGTCACGATATTGATTGTCATTGTGAAACAAACAACACTTCTTTCAGCTTCAGCAATACCAAAGCCGTTTTCTCAATCCGCGATTTCAAAGGATTTGATTTGTGTGATCACATAACTTCACCGCTTAGCACGTTTAAGTGACCTGCCTTCATTCAGTAGAGCATTTAATTTTTCGTATGTTTGTCACTGTATTTAATAAAGATTCCTTCCGCTGCTTCTCGTTCAATCATTGTCTTATGTATCAATGATTTTCAATATATTAATGTTTATATCAATCAACGAATACTTATTCTACAAATCGTCAAATGTATTTATCTACATTCTGTATTTTTATCTTATAATATACTTCGTTGTTAAAAAAACCCACAAAACATTGGTTATGCGACGCACGTCTGGTGTTCTAAGAGACTTCACGCGGAAATTCCTATTTAAAAACCAATGTTCAGCAGATTAAATCACGGAAGGTCTGGCTAACAGAGTGATACACTATTGCGTGATTGATTGTGTGCATCTACCATAATGTGTTAAAACGTTTAATTTACATGAGGAATATGTATAGATAATGCTTCAGCAAATCACCCTTTCTACCATAGAGGTTCATATTTGTCCTACAGACGCGTAAGTTAGTGTTCAATTCGCCCCGGGGCACATGTCCAATTCGCGTCACATTTAGCCCACGTATGAACGATTATTCCACTTTGTCCACAGACACTTGCTCATATGTATGAGAGCACTTTCGCTTTCGCAAGTGCAAGTGTTTTATTAAGACTTGTCATGTTATCAAGCGTAATTTACAACATGGACATTTATAATTGTTGAGTGCAATACACTACAATGTGTTTACGTTTTTTTTGATTATTTATCAAATAAAAATAAATATATCGTATGTAAGAGCATAGATGAAGTGGTAATCCATTAAACATGAGTTCAATTTTGCATCGACAAGCAGCTATGAAAGATACACCATTTTATTGTACATATAATTCAAACCATTTTGTAGTTAAATCATCTTTTACGTAATTGTTACGTCTAAGCAATTTGGCAGTTGTGTTTTTAATAACAAAAAATGTGTTTTAATATAATAAAAAAACATATATATCTACTAATTATAACCTTATCTTTGTTAACAATATTGAAGTACTTGACGTGCAGAGCATGTGTTCAGAAATGCGTAAAAAGATAAATATATAACAGCAAAATATTGAGACACCGTCTTCGCAAGTGAAAGTGATCATAAGTTGTCACTTATTGTCATAAAACCTTGTGTAACCGTTTTTGTAGCATAACCGGTTCTGCATTTGTCGATTTAATAGATGTTCGGCGTCGAGATTGACATGTGTTTAGGTTATAAATGTGATTATTTCGTGTAGTCGTTAATGTCATAAAAGGAAATTATTAATAAAATGCCTGATCATTTCCTTTTTGTGCGGAAATAACAAAAACAAACTGTACATATTCACATTGAGTATAATTAACATCAAATAGTGGACATTTGATATCAATACCCTTATTTCAATATGATTAATTTGTAAACTCTTATTTTTCACTTGTCTGATTTTCCTTCAGATGTAAATTATGTAGCTTTGTAACATGATATTTTGAACGAAACACGAAGAAAGAATGTGCTTATGTGTGACTTATTATTAGTCTCCAACTTGATTTGATGTCACAGTTAGATATTAACCAGCATGTCAATGACATTTCTGTTGGTATTTCATGGATCTCAATGGGGCACTAACATATATACTAGACAACAAAAACGTAAACAGTTTTCCGATAGAGTTTTATCCGTAGGTATCGTGGCATTTACTAGACATGAATGACTGTTAAATGTACTTGTGTGTAGGCAGTGTGGAGACTATTTAGTTTTCCCCGATGCCTGTGATGCATTTTAAATGTGTCCATTACCGGGGAATGTCATGAAGCATTTCATCCGTACTCAATAGAAGTATGCTTATGAGTTTGTTATTGTTTAACGAATAATACTGATTGACAGAATCGTGGTAGAATCTATCCCGAGGAAGGCATCATGTAACATGTAGTACATGTACATGTACAAAACGGATAATTAACCAAACACGTATTATTCACAATTGTATTGCAAAAAAATCGTAACAAATCAACAGAGCTCATTCGCGACAATTAGAACAAACATAAAGATAAACTTATCTGTAAAAAAAGTAAAATACTGTTGCAACTAAAACATGGTATTTGAATGCCAAACAATTATTTAATAAACAACTTTCTTCCACAACCCTTTTCTGAGTTTCACTTTTGTATATTGACTTCACAATCTAATGGGCGCTGTCACCTTTTTTATAACGATAACAATAAGGCTCGTCAAAGAGGTAAAGAGCTTCGAGCCGTAGTCGGCCATGTCTCCAAGTTTGACATTCGTTGCGACATCATGGTCTTCTTACAAAACTTTCAGATGCGACCCTCAAGGAAACCTGATAAATTAGTTTCGTTCGTATTAACCAAACCGGAAGCAGCGTGTTGTAATCGACTATTCCTCTATAATGTGGTCTGACGAACTTAGAAATATTGCAGAGACATAACACTAGGCATGTGTCAGCTAAACATATAAGTTAAATAGGATTCATCGTGCTCGCACTTCTTTCAAATAGAATGACTAGCGCTCGATTGCATGTTTACAAAAAATGTCCTGATTTTGTTTCAAGAAATTGATAAGTCATATATGTTTATTGCATATATAGGTTCTTCACTTATTTAGTCTGAGTCAGTATTATCGATCAAACGAATATAACTCGGCTACACTTATACTACATGATGTGTATTTGTTTTTGATCTTGAATTTCAATCCTTAGTCAATAATAAACATATTCAAGGCAAATAATCCATTTGCAATAATATATTTAATAACTATAATATATGTATTATTAAGTATGCATTTAACCAGTACTATGTCTAGTGATAAATATTGCGATTCGTGTTCGTATCAAAACAGATGTATCTTGTGTATCTTGTGTCGTACATTATCTGCTCATAATTCTCTATACTGTGTCTATTCATACGACACACGAACGCAAACATCGTACATAAACACGCGGTGGCTTATAAAGAAAATATTGATCACAAAACGTTTGGTCGAGTAAACAACATAGATTTTTGGCACAAACATTATAATGAAGAATGTAAAACAATACAATTTAGTATTTGCATATACATCCGTAATATATACTTAAGAGTACACGGGGTACATGTAAGTAGTACCCAAGCCGACAATGACCAATCGAGCCTAAGTATGGCAAATGTAAGACTATTCAACAATATAATTCCCCTAACATTTTATTGCAGGTTGTTCGTGAACCTATTCTATTGTATCTCATACNCACATGCACAAAGAAACATTCTAAAATAAAGTCATGGCAAGTGCCCCTGCAGAGAAATGTGTCTTCTTATAAGCGATGTTCATGTTTTTAGAGAGTATAGCATTGCACTCCAAAAAGATTTAGCATATTGTAACCTAAACTACATTATGTGTAGTTGTTTTTGATCTTGAGTTTCAATCCTTAGTCAATAATGAACATATTCAAGGCAAATAATCCATGTGCAGTAATATATTTAATAACTATAATATATGTATTATTAAGTATGTATTTAACCAGTACTATGTC
Source organism: Dreissena rostriformis (assembly GCA_007657795.1). Lineage (NCBI taxonomy): Eukaryota > Metazoa > Mollusca > Bivalvia > Myida > Dreissenidae > Dreissena > Dreissena rostriformis. The sequence continues at coordinate 71,656 of VMBQ01004886.1, forward strand.
TAGTGATAAATATTGCGATTTTATTTATAAAACATAATAAAATATGACTATAACACACACATTATTGAGACGTTATCGTCCGCAATCAGATTGTAATTATTTATTCGTATTCGTATCAAAACAAATGTATCTTGTGTAGTACATTATCTGCACCCAATTCTCTATACTGTGTCTATTCATGCGACACACGAATGCAAAAATCGTACATAAACACGCGAAGGCTTATAAAGAAAATCAACATTTATTTCTGGCACAAACATAATAATGATGAATGTAAAACAATACAATTAAGTATTTGCATATGCATCCGTTATATGATTGGGCTATTTACACTGTGCATAACGGTTTCTTCATGTGATAAATAACGATGATCTTGAGTTTGTACTATAAAATGCTTATTTCTTATGAGTTTATGTTGCTCTGGAGGATGATTAATCATTGAGTAATTAAATTTCAATTAAATCGATTTTTCGTTTTCATTGCTTTTTTAAATTGAATACACATTTGAGTTAATGTTTATTTACACTTGTTAATATGTAAACGAATCTGGGCCAAGTGTGAAGGGTCATTAAACCGGTTTGAAATCAGAACGCTTTGTATTTACCGTACAAAGGCGTTGATCCAAGCTTTTATTATGCTTATATTTTATGTCGTGTTTTATGTATTGTCATGCATTGTATATGAAATTGGTCGCGTGCCTTATATGAAATACGAGCGTGGGTTAATAATAATTTCTCTCCTGATAATGTCTCTGGATTTGCATAATTCCTTTTTATTGACAGTATTGAAGGCGTGTTTTATATGTTCTCATATAATATTGCTTTCGTCAATTGTATCTAGTATAGAAATACCAAAACTCAGAATGTCACCAGAGCAGCTAAAGTGGCATTCGAAACAATTATCAAATACGTGTTTTGTCTAATATCTAATACATTTAATGAACCTTAATCTTCCTTACTTTTGAAATCACAAACCCTATCAAATGGCTTGGTACATTGCAATGAGTATTACCTGATGCTAAGTCGGTAAGGAGAATACGCCTCTAATATAGGAGCACTACGTCTACATGTTATGGAATTTTATACTTATTGCATAACCTTGTTTTCATGTATCATCTGTTTTCCTTGCATATTGGATTATTGAAACTGAATGATACGATTTTGTCACGCATTATACGTGAAACTGAAGCCTGTCAACGGCAGTGTTTGTCAAGAAATTACTTAGTGTTTAGCTCAAGAACCTTAGAACATGGTTTGGTACATATAAATGAGTATAATGTGATACTGAGTCGATTAGTAAAAAAAGTCTCTTGTACAAGAGCACTACGACTGAAGTTATGGGGAATTGTACGCTTATTTCATAACTATTTTTACATGTTTTATCTTTGTCCTTGAAAGTGCAATGAGCAAAGATTCAATATATGATATTAGAAACTGAGGCCTGTAAAGGGCAGAATTTGTCAGGAAATTATCAATTACACGATCTAAAAACGGCCAACGAAAATGCGAGATTTATTAGCAATAGCAAAACATATGTGAACTTAATGTACTGAACGTAAACGTTAAACACTTTTAATAGACGCATAATCTCAATAATACCATGGTTATAAAATGTTAATAATCGAGTGCAATATTTGAAAAGAATAACTATTGCACTACGACGATATGTGTAAAAGCATATATGTGGAAACGAATCTTCTACATTGAGAACTGTCGTATACTAAATCATATACCCATAGTATTTTCTGGTTGATGAAGCGCTGTTGGTATTTGAACTCGCACCTCACCCATCATGGTCAGTCTCCTCAAAAGTCCCAACTCTATTACTGACCACGATATCTGGCTATACAAATCACCATACAATTTTTGAGGATTAGTCTACAGTTAACATTTCATACAGTTTCAGCAATTGTTTTCATTGGCTAACGTTATTTTTACATGTGTCATAAGGCCGGTATGTGTATAAGTTACCACTTTAATATGTACCTCTTTTGTTGTCTCATTTTTGTTTTCGCATGAATACAGTTCGTTACTACATACCTACTTATACACTTACCAGAAAACGTCATTTGCAATGAAATTTCGTAGACTTAAATTATGTCTTCCCGTTTCATCAACAAATATAATTACGTTCATTAACGCCAATCATCCTCCATCATTGATAGTATGAATTACTTTAATCTCATAAATAAAATGTCTGTAGTATTTCTGGATATAACAAAAGCTATAAGCGAATGTAAATACCGTCTCAAGAGTAGAACTAAAAGGTTGTGTTAACTAAATGCACTGAATGAGAACTTTAAACACTTTGTAGACACACCTTATTTGTTTATATTTATTTCCGGGCCGATATGGTCAATTATATGATGGGTTGAAAAAGTTAATAGTCGACGGTAATATTTCAAAAGGATGATCTTTGCAACGCGACGTTTTGTTAAAGCAAATATTTGGAAAGTAATCGAACAACATGGCTAACTTTCTTAAACTTAATCATATAACAATATTTTTAGCTGGTTGATAAAGCAAACAGCTATATTCTTTTTGATTATGAACACATCATACTTTTAATGTCTTAAATAAAATTTACGAGTATTGTATGCCAATCATAATAACTTATTTCTGCGATATAAGGAGTGTCTCGAAAAAAATGGCATTCAAAAACAGTTGTTCCTGATGATCAAATTATATACTGAACTAGTTTTTTCTGTTAATCAAATTGGAATTTGACTTAAATTGTATGTTAGTTTTTAAACATTTTTTTAAAATTAAAATTGTTTATTAAATGCAGATAACGCTTTGTGATACGTCATATTCAAATACTTATATTGCACATGTGTACTTTTGTCTACAATGCAATTTTGCTGTTTTGTTTAATCGAAAATCGTGACACTATGGGTGTTATGCACACTGGTTATTCGCTTTATATACATAAAAAACCCAAGTATGGCAGAATTTCTAATACTGACTCCGTTGTGAAAAAGAAGAGCGTTCCCCTTATGTTAAGTTTGGGTTTACAAAGACACATGCGAACACAAAGACATACTTTGTTTTTGACCGTAGATGTTCGCTTTTTATTTTTATTATAAGCATCACTGTTGGCATGAATTTATCTGTGTTTCAAATAGACGCGACAACTTACCAGGCATCACATCAGAACGACAAATGTATTTGGGTTTAATGATACTTTTTTATCGAAAAAAGATGTTGTTTTTTTTACAAAATTAAACCCTGCAGTGATGTCTACAATTATAACTAGAGTTGCAAAAGCAACTAAGCGCATTCACACTAAGCCAATCACAAAACATGTGACATATTTGTTATAGCTATAATAGTTTCATAAAGCGATTATGACATGGTATTTCAGTTATATTATATGTGATATAACAATAGGCTCTAATATGTTTGTCAAACTATATTTAAAATAAAAATAAATATTATAAGTTACACTGTTAGTAACTGATGGTGTAT